>PVIW01006321.1:0-67542 GCA_004026585.1 Noctilio leporinus | reverse complement strand
TTGATTTCTCACTGGGTTGGCAGGCTGAGCTTCACACTGGTAGTCTGCCGCGGCTCCAGAGCACAGCGCTCCGAGGTGAGAAGCTCCATCGAGTGTTCCACTACGTGCTGGATAACCTGGTCAACGTGATGAACGGATACTGCCTGCCAGACCCTTTCTTTAGTAGCAGGGTAGGAATCACTTTTCTTGGGGAAGGGATATATAAATAAGGTAAGGTGCATGTTCTCCAAGATAGCGTAAATGTCACATAAGGATTTTTTTTAAAGATTTTATTATTTCCAGAGAGAAAGGAAGGGAGAGAGGAAGAGGGGGAGAGAAATATCCATGTATGGTTGCCTTTCACCTGCCTCCAGCCATGGACCTGGCTTGGAGCCTGGTTATGTACCCTGACTGGAAATCGAACCAGTGACCCTTGGGTTCGCAGGCGAGCACCTTATCCACTGTGCCGCCAGCCAGGGCCAGGATACTTTTTTAAAATGGACCTATTTCCCCTTTAGCTATGGGGTTTGAAGTCTTTTAGTTCTTGCTTCTTATCCATGTCATTGTGTATTAATTGTGTATTAAACCAGAGAACAAGAGTAGTGTTAGATGCTTTTATTGCAATTTCAAAGGAAATTTATATAAGATAGTGAGTTCAGATGTATCATTTTATTTTGGGGATTATGTTCATTTTGTCTGGATTGTATTTTATTATTTCCTTCCTCTTAGGTAAAAGACTGGGTAGAGCGGTTGATGAAGACCCTCAGAGATCCCTCCTTACCTCTCCTAGAATTGCAAGATATCATGACCAGTGTCTCTGGCCGCATTCCCCCCAACGTGGAGAAGTCTATCAAGAAGGAAATGGCTCAGTATGCTAGCAACATCACATCCGTCCTCTGTCAGTTTCCCAGCCAGCAGGTATTCATAGAATGACACTGTCATTTTCCAATGGCTACCACTTTTGCAGTTTATGTTGTAGGATTCTTTTCTGTTGGGCTTCTCTTTATTATCTGGATGCTGTGTTGTTACAGTTTTAAGCATTGTTGCCTTCCAAAAACTGCCTCAGAATACAAGCCCAGTAATTAAAGTACTATATGTGAAATGTATAGTGTCTGTGGTTACAAGAAAAGGATATTGGCTATATACTCCATAGAGGTTTGTTCCTGGGACTATACCCTAATCAGAGGTATTTGTGACTTTAAAGTACAGGCATATTCATAGTTTTCTTATAAAAATTTCTTTACCACCTCAGTAGTATAGCATGCCTTTTCTTTGCCTAGAAAGCAAATTTACATGTAGGGAATAAAGCTAAGTGAATGGGGAATCAAGTTTGGACCTTTGGCATATCTTGTTTGTCATGGCCTCTGGTAGTTTTTGTGATGCAGTCATTAGTTCATCTGGGAAAGAATGAAAAGAAATAAAAGTTGTTTGCTTATTTAATACATGCTCCTACACTATGCCCAGTAACTTCCAGCTGCTCCCAATGTATCAAAGATAGAAATTATATGTTATAATTAAGAAGATTCCTAGTGCTGATGTTATGCAGGTTAATGGTTTGGTTCCCTTTGGTGAGTTGGGCTTCATTTTTTCTCTTTCTTATATTTTAGATTGCCAACATCCTAGATAGCCATGCAGCTACATTGAACCGGAAATCTGAACGGGAAGTCTTCTTCATGAACACTCAGAGCATTGTCCAACTGGTACAGAGGTAGTCACATGTAACTCCAGATTCCCAGACCTATCCATCCTCATACCTTCCTTTCTCCTAAGTAGTCACAAAGAGGTTTACTTCAGGTTTGATTTAGCATTTACATTTTGGAAAATACTTTTCTTTCCTCACAAGTATCTTAGAATTATGAGGTAACTCTTAGATTCAATATTTGTGATGACTTTTTTCTATTCTGCGTCTTTTTGTCAATTATTAAGGCACAGAAATTTCATTTTCGTTTTCCTTGCGATTTTGACAAAGCCCCTAATTTTCCTTCAGGTTCAGGGACCCAACATAACATTTCTTCTTCTTAGCTTATGGACCAAAGGAATATACTCATAGGTTTTTTCAGATCTTTCTTAGCCATTTCATGGGTGTGGTAATATTTTTACTTAGCAGTGGGAACTGAACCAGTGTATTATTGTTAGGTAGGGCTACCAAATGGTTTTTGGTTTTGTTTTTGTTTACCTTTTTTAAAAAAAGTTTTTTTTCTTTATAAAAAATCTTGTCTATAGCCAGATTTCTTTAAGGTTTGGGATTTGAATTAATCTGGTCGGTTATAGGCTGGTCCCTGGCCTGCCATACATTCAGAGGGAAAGCAATTAGTTAGTGAAAAGTCTAGAAAGTAAAATCTGGGTTCTGGGCTTATTACTTGATAGTCTGTTAATTAATATTTTTAGCCTGTTGGGTTTTTCAGTGGAGACTTCTATTTGCCTAGGTACCGAAGTGGCATCCGAGGCCACATGAAGGCTGTGGTGATGGATCTGCTGCGGCAGTACCTGCGCGTGGAGACGCAGTTCCAGAACGGTAAGCCTCGTTCTGAGGACTCTGTATCTAAGAAAGTTTCCTGTCGGACTGGTCAACAGCTGAGATGAGATTAGTACTCCTTGTTGATACCTTCTTCACCTTGTATAGAGAGTTGGTTGAATCATGACCAGGCAGAAATTGAGAAACCCTATCTGAAGAGCTTGCCTGTAAGCAGTTAATCCATGGATTGAACCACAGGGATCTGAAAAAGGCTGATTTTCCACCACTTTTCAGTGTATCATTTAAGTAGAATTTATCCCTGGCTTTCTCTGAATAGCTTCACTAAAGGGTGTATCAAGTCTCTAAATGTGAAACACCCTGGCTAAGAATTTCAAGCTATATACTGCTGATACTGCTTCTGCCACAAGGTGGCAGTGAAACACCATCTAATTTGAAATACTGAAATTTTTCTTTTACCTTTTTCTCTTTTGTGTTCTTTGAAGAATGGCTCTGCCACTCATAACCAGCAAAAATCCTCAGGAAAATATTAGCACACTGAATGCAGCAATATATAAAATAATACATCACAACCAAGTTGGCTTTATCCCACTATTGTAAGGTTGAGTAATATTGGAAAAACCGATTAATGTAAGTTATCACCTAATAACTTTAAAAGAGAAAAAGCATGGTCATCATCTCTAGATAGGGGAAGTAAGTGTTTGACAAAACTTAATATTCAGTCATGAAAACCCTTGGCAAATGAAGAATGAAATGGAACTTCTTTAATCATGTAAAGGTTCCCCATCAAAAATCTATAGGATATATAATGGTAAATGTTCAAAGTGTATTCTCTTTAAGGTTAGGGACAATGCAAGGGCGTCTGCTCTCACTACTAATATTCAGTATCATCCTGAATGTCCTAGCTAGTGCAGTAAGACAAGAAAAAGAATTGAAGCTATGGGGACTTGAAAGGAGTAAGGAAATAAATCTGCCACTATTAGATATGGCCTGATATCTCTACCTGGAAAGCCTCAGAGAATCCTAATTTAACATTAGAATTATTTTAACTTTAACAAGGTTGCTACATACAAAAGTTAATATGAAAAATTCACTGTATTTCTTTATAAAAGGACAGTCGTTTAGAAAAGTAGTTTTAAAAAAATGTACCATTTAAAATAGCAACCCAGCCCTGGCTGGTGGCACTGTGGAAAAGGTGCCCGCCTGGGAACACAAAGGTCACTGGTTCAATTCCCCAGTCAGGGCACATAACCAGGTCTCCAGCCAGGTCCGTGGCTGGAGGCAGGTGAAAGGCAACCATGCATTGATGCCTCTCTCCCTTTCTTCCTCCCTCCCTGCCCTTCTCTCTGAAAATAATAAAATCTTTAAATATAAGTAAATAAATAAAACAGCAACCCAGCATATTAACTACTAAGGAATAAATCTAATGAAAAATGTACAAGCCTCTTTTGGAGAAAATTTTACCTAGTTAACAATAATATACAAAATCTATATAATCATGTTCTTAGATTGGAATATACACTTGTAAAATGTTAATTCTCAGGTGAAAGGCAACTATACATTGATGTTTTTCTCCTTCTCTGCCTCCCTCCCTTCCTCTCTCTCTAAAAATAATAAAATCTTAAAAAAAAAGTTAATTCTCCCTGAATTCATTTGCAGATTTATTAGCATTATAATAAATATACTAATAGGATATTTTAAAGAAGTTTATCAAGCTAATTCTAAAATTTTCATGAAAGAAAAGTCTTTACAGTAACCAGGTAGCTGAGAAATACAAGGTGTAGGAATTTGTCCAGTCAATTATCAAGATTAAAATAAAGCCATATTAATGAAGAGATGATGATATTAGTGTCAGGACAGATTAATAGACCAATGAAACATAATAGCTCAAGCATTTATTTGCAAAACCAAAAGAAATTGGATCCCTTCCTTATACCATATACACACAAAAACCAATTTCAGATGAATTAAAGACTTAAAACATGTACTAAAGAGACAAAACTATTAAATTTTTAGGGAGGTATCCTTATGACCTCAGGGGAAGAAAGATTATTCCATATAAGACACAGCAAATGCAAACTATAAAGATAAAGGTTAATTTATTTGACCCCACTTAGGAACCATAAAAAGACTGAAAATACAAATCACACAGCGGGAGAAGATATTTACAAAACATATACCAAAGAAACAATCAGTATTTACAGCCTATAGATAAATGCTGTGAGTCAATAAGTAAAGGACAACCTAATAGAAAAACGATTGAGAATATATAAAGAGATAATTCACAGAAAGGGAAACAAACTTCTGAAAAGATGTTCAATTTCATTGTTAATTAGAGCAATCTAAACCAAAACCACAGTGAGATTAGCAAGAATTAAAAAGGCACATCATCTTCTTCCACTGTTTCTATAAGTGGACATAGAAATTTCCAAAGGGCAAAACTCTTTAGAAAATGGTTTGTCAGTATTTAATAGAAGAATTGAACTTCTATATACTCTTCAATCTAACAGTTTCACTGTTAGATAATATACTGTACTCTAGAGAAACTCTTACACATATTTATTGGGAGATATATATAGGACTCTTTGTGGCAGCATTGTTCACAAAAGGAAGACAGGAGACAATTTAAATATATACAAGTACAAATAATTGAATTCTAATATAGTGTATTTCTATAATAGATTGCTATACAGCAGTGAAAATGGATGAATCAAGATACACATGTGAACAAAAGGATGATCTTAAAAATATATAATGTTAAGAGCCCTGGCTGGTGGCACAGTGGATAACGCATCGGCCTGCAAATCCAAAGGTTGCTGGTGTGATTCCCAGCCAGGGCAACATAACCAGGTTGTGAACCAGGTCTCTAGCTAGAATCCATAGCTGGAGGCAGGTGAAAGGCAAACATACATTGATGTTTCTCTCCCTCTCTGCCTCTCTCTCTTCCCCTCTCTCTGAAAAATAATAAATAAAATATTTTTTAAAAAAATGTAATGTTATTGAAACCTGAAAAACAAAAACAAAAATGTAATGTTAAGGGGAGGAGCCATACACAATGATACCATTGTAACCAAGTTGAAAAACAGAAAAGACAAAACTGCATTGTGATAAATGTAAAGAAAAGTCAAAGAGTAATTAACATACAATTCAGCTTAGTAGTTTAGGATTTTTGAAAGCTACCAAAAATTGTTCTATTTAAGGTAGATAGTAGTTAACGTGGATGTTTATTTTATGTAGTGCTCGCTGTGGATATTACACAATAAAAAGTTTTTATTTATATTTATATATTTTAAAAAGGTTTTATTAATTATTTTCAGAGAGAAGGGCAGGGAGGGAGGAAGAAAGGGGAGAGAAACACCAGTGTATGGTTGCTTTCACCTGCCTCCAGCCACGGACCTGGCTGGGAACGTGGCTTGCAACCTGGTTATGTGCCCTGACTAGGGAAATGAACCAGTGACCTTTGGGTTCGCAGGTCAGCACCAATCCACTGAGCTACACCAGCCAGGGCCTAAAAAGTATTTTAAAAAGAAAATACTTGGTATTGTTGCTTTCTTTCTGCGTAGTGTGTCTGCTACCTCTCCCCTAGGTAAATATTCTTTGCATTTCCCCTGGTCCTAGTAATTCCTATTACCAAGATATATTTCTGTTGTCACTTCAAAGCTAAATCTTGGTTGGGAGAAATAGGAATTTGTATAGGTCACCCACTTTTTAAATAGCCCCCATTTTATTCTAAATAGGTCTTCTATAAAATTGGCAGCTTTTTAGATACTGCAGTCCATTGCTTTTCAAATATATTTAGTTTCATTTTAAAAAACAAATCTTATGTCAGTCTTTAATATTTAAAACAGATAAAAGCAGAGTTACCCTGGTTGAATGTAGTTAGTATTCTAGGAATCCATGGTAATGCAGTTTGAACACCACCGTTTTGGTTTGTAACTTAATGTGGAATCTGAACTGAGGCAATAATCATTTAGTATTTTTATGGTTTCTCAAAATTCTAACCCCTGAGACTACTCAAACACTAATTTTATTTTACTTGGAAATTTAATTCTGAGGTAGGCTGTTTCCTAAAGAAGTGACTATTACTTATATCCCATGGTAGGTATCATTACAGTATACCTGAAGCTTATGCTTCTGTTGCAAAACAGCTTTCCCAGCCAGAACTAACCTGCCCCTGGTGGCCTTATGAAAGGCTAGTGAAAATATACAGAACTGTGCTCTCCCTGCAGACCTTTTGACTTCATGCAGGGTTCTCCTTGATCTATGTATGCCTTAGTTTGGATTTGGAATTCCTAGGTATTTCTTACCTGTTTCATGGACTTAAAGGGAGGAGTATTGATTCCAGAGATTGCAGCCCTCTTTCTTGTGGATATTGATATGTTTGTATGATTTTATTTTTAGCTAAAATGGTTTCTTCTAGTTAGGATGAAAAGTTTTTCATGAGTCAACCAGGGAACTAGAATGCTGAGTTGGAGTAGACCTTAAAGATTATTGGGCTTAATGGTATAGGCATTTCTTTCTTTTTCATTTTAAAATTTTTATTTATTTATTTTTAGAGAGCAGGGAAGGGAAGGAGAAAGAGAGGGAGAGAAACATCAATGTGTGATTGCCTCTTATATGCCCCTAACTGGGGACCTGGCCCCCAATCCAGGCATGTGCCTTGACTGAGAATTGAACTGATGACCCTTTGGTTCGCAGGCTGGTGCTCTATTCACTGAGCCACACCAGCCAGAACCCTCTTTTACAAGGAAATCGTTCCAGAAAGCTAACTGAGAGAGTTCAGAGTAAGGGTGGGGGTGGTGGGTTAGAGTTATCCCTGACCCCTTAGTCTCTCTGTACACCTTCCTCCATCTCTCAATTTATTTATTTATTTATTTATTTATTTATTTATTTTTTAAGATTTTTATTATTTCTAGAGAGAGGGAAAGAGAGAGAGGCAGAGAGGGAGAGAAATACCAATGTATGGTTGCTTTTCACCTGCCTCCAGCTACAGACCTGGCTGGAGACCTGGTTTGCAACCTGGTTATGTGCCCTGGCTGGGAATGGAACCAGCGACCTTTGGGTTCGCAGGCCGGCGCCTATCCACTGAGCCACCAACTCTCAATTTCTTTTTTAAATGAAAAGGAGGCTCAGAGAGGTGAGGTGGTTTGCCGAGGAACACATTGGCAACAGAATTGGGCTTTGAGCTCAGATCTTAATACCAGATTGCCTAACTCCTAGTCCAGTTTTCCTTTTACTAAACCTCACTGCTAAGTCTGTCCAGTTTCCTCCAAGAAAAATTTTAAGATGTTTCTTCTCACAGCTTATTTGATGAATTATAGACATTAAAAAGTAGCATGTAAATGTGAACATTTATAGATGGATGAAGACCAATTTTTTTTTTTTTCTGCTTGCAGGTCACTATGACAAATGCGTGTTCGCCCTCCGGGAAGAGAATAAGAGTGACATGAACACTGTACTGAACTATATCTTCTCTCACGCTCAAGTCACCAAGAAGAATCTTCTGGTCACAATGCTTATTGTAAGTACAATTTTTCAGAACTTGTAAGGATGATTAATGATATGAAAAAAGTATTTCTTTTTCTTAAGGCTGTGGTCAGAAGAAAAGCTCTTGTCTTTTATAATTGTGGGGTCAGTGGGGCTTGGGATGAACTGTTTCTCACATCTTTGTCCTTGACCTGGAGGAACCTGCTGCAGTCAGAACAGACTTGTCCTGGCTGTTCTGTGTATAATCACGCACAGGAACGAAAGTCTCTGGACTCTACTTAGAGATGCCCTATACTTCTTCATTTCTGTTGTCACTCATGACAGTAGCTTTAAAATTTAGTCTTGTCCAGCAAGTATAGTTTTTCATTAGAACCCTTGCTTGTTCCATGAGTGTCAGCAATGGCTCTCATGTCTAAAACTTAAAAGCAAAAAACAACAATTTGAAATCCAGTACTGCCCCTCCCATCAAAGCAAGCCATTTAAATGTATTCTGCATCTTTGGTCCCTTTCTGTTTTATTTACATAGAAATTTAAGCTCAGATTATTATTTTGGTAGTAGGTATATACTTTTGTTCCCATAATTAGTACTAATGAGAATTCATAGGAAGTGGGAGTGAGAGGTGAGACTGGTAGATGTGAATAGGACTAACATATATTTGGCTAATGGGTGGAATTTTGGGTGTTTAAAGATGATTCGTAATTCCTTTGTTCTTAGATTTCTCTGGTTAATTCTAGTAACCAGAGAGCAATGGAGCTATTCGTAGAGTCCCCCACCCCATCCGTATGCAATTGCCTTGGTCCTGCATGTACGTCTTTTGGGGGGGACTAGAATAGCTTTGGCTTCTAGAGTTTTCTTTCTTGTCTCTTTGTGGAATTGGCATTTTTGGTACCTGAATTCCATCATTCCTTCTTGGAGGAAAAAAACCTAAATCTTCACTGCTATTCTTTGTTTCATAGTTCAGAATGAAGGGAAACTATCTATCCCACATCTCTGGTTAACAGTAGTGTCACCCAGTTACCTGCCTAGCTGGTTAACTCTCTAGGATATAACATTTTTGTATCCTATAACAGGGAGAGTTCATTACCTTTGCTACCCTAGAATGGCTAGGTGGGGGTAAACCAGAAGATGCATTTGAAAGGAAAATAATACATCAGCACTATGTAATATTTCAGTTTCCCCATGTGATAGGTTTTGACAAAGTGATTATCTATGGCAACGTGACTGATATTTTTTCTCAATCAAAATAGGGAAGAAATCTTTTATTAGTAAAATTTTAAAAATTTTAATACAAAGATTGCTAATTATCATTTGGATGAAACCAGGACTTTCTGGTTGGAAAGGGTAATGATGAGGGAGTGGAAGAATCTGTCCGTTTGACCCTAAAATGGGGTGGAATATTCCTTTTTAGGAAGCTAATTATGGTGAGTTTTCATTTTATGATGATTACCTTTTTAAGGACTTAACAGTTTTCTGCACTAAAAATAGACCAAAGCCCAGAATCCTTGGAGCAGCAGAAGAGTAATGATCGTCCAGGACTGTCGCTGGGTTTCTTAAATTCTAATTTGTAAGATATAGGGGCTCGGCTCGCTCCTTTTGCGGAGTGATTGTAAGTAACGCTTGCCTTAAGAATCTCATTATTGGAACACGGAGCCATATTTCCTCTGAGAATTCTGGAGTAGCTTTGAGCCGGGGCTGTTCATTTCTCAAGTAATCACGCTGGTGTGATGGAGAGAGAAAATGGCAGCTGTTCGGAGCTCAGGCCTTCAATTTTCTTCAGAGTCCAGTCACTCAAGTGTGTAATTACACGGGGTGCTGCCGAGGCGTTGGGCCCTGTCAGAGAACTGGTTTGAGGTTTGCTCTCTGCTTTTGCCAGTCAGGACAGGCAGAAGCCAATGGGACTCCGACTTGATGCTGTTTTTTTCTCTCCACCTTGTCATCATGATTACTTCTTACCTGTGTGGGTAGTCCCCAAACTTTCTTTCCAACAGGCTGAGCACTTGGTTAAGTGTTTGGGTTGCGTGAGTAGGATGGGGCGAGGAGGAGCAGGGGGAGGAGGAAGGTTGAAGATGTGAACCAGAAAGGTGGATTTGTCCTTTGCTTTATTGTGGCATTTCACATTTTTCTTTAAAAAAAACAAAACAAAACTTAGTAGACATAGTAGGATCTGAAGGCTTTCATATCATTAAATTTCTTTTGAGCTGTCAGCTATTTGCACCTCATTTTTAGACATTTGGAGATTAATAAGTTAATTGATATGCTTGAGCTGAGGGCCCACTAAGCAGTGACTTAAGGAGCAGGGATTGAAAGCTCAAAATGTGCTCCCTTCTGCTCTGATATTGATGAACGCCAGACACGGACTTCCTCCTTCCTTCTTTGGCAATGGTCAGGGGCCCCCTGCCCCACATCTGCATTCCTGGTGGTACCTGGTAAAAGCCATTTCTGTTGTTCAGATTACTCTTTCTGTGGGTCTTGCTGTCTTTTACAGGTATCACCTGGACATGGTAGCACTTGGATGCCCTAGTTTGTATTCTCAGCTGGGTTCACTTTCTTTGCTTACCTCGGCTTTCTGATTGATGGTTATGTGCCTGGCATTCCAATCTCTGCTTTCTAGAAGTAGGAATTTGATGGTGTGCATTGCTGAGCTAGATGCTGATTTCAGGGAGCTTTGAACCTAGAGTGAGGGATCAAGGAAATCCCGGTTTCCATGAACCAGTGTTACGGAATGTGGGCTGCTCTAAGGCAGCCTTCACCCCTTTAAGGGATTAACATAACTTGCTTAGAGACAACTTGCTTCAAGGACTCAAGAGCAAATGCCTTCTAATCTTTCACCTCATTGGGATAGCAGAATATCAAGTAAAATGCTGAAGTTCTGTCACGTTGTCTCCATTTTGAGGAATATGGTGCCACAGTTGAAAATGAACTCTGGAAGACTAACAGTAAATTTAATTTTTTGAAAGCTCTTCTGGTTTCTCAAATTTAATTTTCTAGGGGAAAGCTTAGAACATTGTTTATGCTTAGAGACATTTAGGAGACTCTTCAGTGAAATTAAGCAATTTGGTACCAGTAAAAATTATTAACATCATCATGGCTATCTAGGTGGCCAAGTACTGAATACATGTCATATAACCACCTTGACGTGAGTAATTGTGCCCTCACTACTAACATCTTATTTCCAGCATGGTCTACACGAACGTGATATAAACTGCTTCGTTGTGAGTAGTGGCCATGCCTGTGAGCCCCTGGTTTGGTTTAGACAGGGATCATGTAAAAATGCTAATCCGTGCCTTTCCTTTCTCTTCTTAACATGCAAATAATTTTGTCTACTGTGTGGTAAAAAAAAAGATTGTTTTTCTCAATGCACTCAGTTTACTGAATAAGTGTGACATAAATTTCTTATTGAACTTGTCCCATCACATCCTTGGAATGTTAGAATGTATAGCCATGACTAGAAGAAGCTACCAGTCCATTGATATTGGAACTAGTGCATTACGTAGCTGAACATAGTTGATGTCTTGGGGTTTGTTGCATATTAGGTCCCACTCTTTTCATTTTGCGTTGTCTTCAGATGTTAGGGTGCTAAGACCAAGTTGGACTAACTTCTGCTTTTCTGGCAGTCAGCTCTTTAACTCTGGCTATGGTTTTGACACTTAAGCATGTTCACTGTATTTCTCATCTTTAGCAACCCTCAGGGTTAAGAATAAGAATAAGATATAACTGTGTGGTACCAATCTTAACCATTACTGAATAATAATTTTCACCTAGGCCTGCACACTTAGGCAAGTGACCTGTAATCCCAAAATCAGCAGGTAGGCTTATTAAATGAACTGCTTTACAATGAGAAAACATCTGCCATAATCACCATTTAATGTCATCATTACAAAATGTTCACCAGAATTAGATGGTCACATTGGGCCATCCAGTTGCCCAAAGGAAATCTGTCTATAAGCAAGAGGACCATAAACTTCCTTTTGGATGTTTGGTTCTGATGAAAAGAATCAGCTGCCTTCCCTGGTGGGTTTTTTTGTTTGTTTGTTTGTTTTTTAGGACCTGAACACTGTGTCTAGGTCAAGGATGAGAGAGAGTAGCAAAGATTACATAATTTTCTATGGCCAGTCTTTGAAAGTACTAAATGATAATTACCATGGAAAAAATAACATTTGATTGGAAAATTTCCAAGTCAGGGCAAACTAAGTGGAAATTGTGGTTTATTCATACTGTGTTTGATATTTCACATCTCAAAAATGTCTGGTTTCTATACTTTATCATGAGTGCAGGAAGACTGTCATTTAGTGATCTTGAATGAATAGTTCCTTACCTGCTATATTTTCTAATCTCCTTAGTTCTCTTTCCATACAGGTACTATTTCTTTCTCCCTACCCACTTTCTTACTTCTTTTCTCATAGTCGAAAGATGAAATTAAAAAGTAGGTTAGCCTGTTTTCTTTTCTTTCTTTCTTTTTTTAAACTTAGAACAGGGTCTGTATAGTTAAACAAGACAGTAACTTTATTTTTACTTATTTGTTAGTTTAATCTCAACAGGTCAACCGGGATTTCCTTTCAAGAAAATAGGTTGGGCCCTGGCTGGTAGCACAGTGGACGGGGCGCTGGCCTGCAAACCCAAAGGTTGCAGGTTCGATGCCCCAGCCAGGGCACATAACAAGGTTGCAAACCAGGCCTCCAGTCAGGTCTGTGGCTGGAGGCAGGTGAAAAGCAACCATACATTGATGTCTTTCTCCCTCTCTGCCTCTCTCCCTTCCCCTCTTTCTAAAAATGATGAAATGAAATCTTTTTAAAAAAAGAAAAAAAGAAAATAGGTTGGGTAGGTGGCAAGTCTTCTCATTTTGTCATGTTGACTTTTTGTTGTTGTTGTTAATGTTGAGACTTTAGCTATTTGCAGAGTAGCATTACCTTGGATATCTCTTAGGTTTTTAAATATTTCAGGGGGTCATTTTGATGATTGAAGTAAGGCCCTCAAGACAGGAATATGTTTTCTCAATTAGGAACAATAGATAAAGAGGGATTTATGTAGGAAAAATTTATCTTGGTTTTCCTACCCACTGTTTATTCTTTCCTTTTGCTTTCTTATTGTCTTTTTTGGCAATTTTACATATAGGATGGGACAAAAGTGGTATAAAATTGTGAGTATATGAAACACAGGGTTTATTCTTGTGTTATTATTGTATTATTTCCTATATGAACAGCTGTAAACCTACTTTTGTCTCACCCCGTATTCCCTTGAAATTCTATTTTGCTTGTTGATTCTCAACAAAGCCTGAGACTTGATTGCATTTTCTCCCTCCTCTTTGCTTTTCTTTTATGCCTTAGGATAGGTGAAATAGGTCCTCCAGTCTGTGACTACATGCTCAACCGAACCCTAGATTTATAGTCACTTTAATAGCAGCTTTTCTTCTTCCCACTCAGATGAGTGAATTCCCTGCATTAAATAGGTGAAAACAATACGCACTTGCACTTCCTTAACCATAAATCCCATCATGAGTTTTACGACTCTGGACAGTTGGAGCGGGCCTCTGGTTTGGTGGATTGGGGAACCAGAAAGTGTTGGGTTGGCCAAGAGGTCTGTATGTTTTTTTCTATAAAATGAAAGACACATTTTTCATTTTAACCAATAAGTGTATTGATTTGGAAATTTTGAGTATGTCGACTATCTCCCACTATTGGCTTCTGTTAGGTAGAGCCTGGGGGCACTGCTAAATATCTTCCAATGCGTAGGACAGCCCCACAGCAAAGAATTAGTTGACCACAATGTCAATAATACCAAGAAACTTCACAAACCACTTTTGACATGTTTGATCAGTCACATAATGGTCTCTGATGATTCCTTCCTCATGTTAAAAGTATAGTGTTGATTTATAAAGAAATACTTTAAGAGTTTTGAATCTAAATGACTAAGGGATTTAAGCTTCTAGCAGCAGCTTCCTCCGGGATCATCTTTACCACATTGTTAGGATTCAAAACAAAACAAAAATCAGGAAGTTTGCATAAAAAATAAATTATTCTCTTTTCCCTGGTTCAGAGTCCTCAGTTTTGTTTTTTTTTTCTTTGTGTAACCAACTAGGATCAGTTGTGTGGCCGGGACCCGACGCTCACTGATGAGCTACTGAATATCCTCACAGAGTTAACTCAGCTCAGTAAGACCACCAATGCTAAAGTAGCACTTCGAGCACGCCAGGTAAGGACGTGTGTTGGTTATCCTGCGGGAGGAATGATTTTCATAGGTAGGGCAATAAGCTCTTACTCAGTCACCTTACAGAGATGCAAATGTCTACGTCCTGTTGCCCTAAGAACAAATGTTTTCATGTGGTATATGTTTTTCCCCATATAAAGTCCAGTTATTGTTCCCCACCCCCTCTGCTTAGTGATGGTAAAATCAGGGTCATGTGCAGGAAGGCAACAGACTCCATATTTCTTCCCAAAGGGAGCTTAGAAGCAGGTGGAGACTTTTAAGTGTACAAAACAAAATCAAGTGTGGAAAGCAGAAAGATAATGAAATGAATCTTAGGTGCTAGCAATCAGAACCACCCCAGAGAGGTCCAGTTAGTTTCACCCCGTAGTCTTCATTTCCATTCCAAAAGGCTTCAGCAGGGAAGCCAAGAGTTGGTGCTCCCTTTGTGTTTCTGTGCATGGGCACTGACAAGGAGGCAGCATTTGAAGCTGTTCAGTGACCTTCTGCTTTCTCTACAATTGTATCCATGTCACTGAACTACTCAACGTTATTGAACCTCTCAGTGACCTGCTGAGAGGATTCAGGTCCTACCGGGTCCCTGTTTGTTAGTGACACTGCTTTCATTCTCCCTGCTCCTCATGTGCATTGGTGTTTGTTACATACTGATGCTTCTTCCTCGATACTGAGGACCTGGGGCTGTTAGGGCAGTTTTTCCTAGTCTTGCTTTCTACTTCCAAGTTGCCAAGGCTAGCTCTGCCACACCCACCTTCCCCACAGCTGCTCCCTGCCAGACCCGATTCCCAATTAACAGCTAGTCAGGCAGTCCCCAGGACTAGCAGCTTTACAATGGTAAATCACATGCACTGATGGAAGTTGATCGAAGCCATTTTCTCTCCCTTCCCCCACCCCATCCCGACCCCCTGAAATGGTCCACGACGCAAATCATGGTGAGAGTCAACTGAGAGGCAGTGTTTGGTGGCTCTGGCTTTATGTTACAGGACCTAGAAGTTGTTTTACTTGGTCTCTGTTTTATCTTTGATGCCTGCACTTAGAGATTTATATTTATTGCTTTTGTATCAGAGCTGCCTAATAGGAGCCTAGAATAATCACTCCCTCAGGAACTTATGCCTCTTATTTTGCTCTCACTCTAGGTTCTTATTGCCTCTCATTTGCCATCATATGAGCTTCGCCATAACCAAGTAGAGTCTATCTTCCTATCAGCTATTGACATGTACGGACATCAGTTTTGCATTGAGAACCTGCAGGTATACTTATAAGCCCTTTTTACCTCTCTATACTCTGTTCCCTTTATTCCCACGCATAGTTTAATTAAAAATCAATCAATTTTGGTTTTTGTATAATGTTTTATACCCTGACTTTCTAAAATGATTTATATTTCTGAATATTTTTTCATTAAAAATGCTGTTAGAATTGTGGTTTAGCTTAAAAATCAAATAGGCCTGCCTTGATAGAAGTGTCCCATTGAAAGTCTACCTCTTGTGCTTTAATTTTCTTTTAAAGTAGCCTATTAGACTTTATATAAAGCCAATTTTATAAAAGAGTACTGGCTAATTTTACTAATTGGGAAGGACCTTGGCTATTATTTTTAATCATCATTTTCTCAGGAATGACTTTTTGTCTACCTGAACATAAGGATAATATTGTTATATCTAGCTGAATGAATCTTCAGGTTTTCTGTCAGATTTCCTTCTGGGGAACCTAGAGAAGGAAGGATGTTTTTATTTATTTTGTTTATAGTTAAAAGAGAGTTTCACTTAGGGTTCAAATCGCTAGTTTTGTCATAGTGGAGTATTGAGACAATATTTAAGAAGTTGAGTACAGATATATGTCAGAAAGGAAAATAATAGTCATAAACACTTATGTTAGCATATGATTAATGCATTCTAAGAATTATGTATATTAACTCTTTGAATGCTCACAACAGCCTATGAGCATAGGTTATTATTATTTTCCCCATTTTGTAGCTTCAGGAAGCTGGGGCACAAAGAAGGTAAGTTCGTACATGGCATTCATAGACAAAATTCTTATATTTTACTAAAATGCTTCAAATGCTAAGTTTTGTCTATTAAAATTGTTCTCCTTTGGATGTAATGGTTTAAGTTTGTTTTTGTACCTTCCAGAAACTCATCTTGTCCGAAACATCTATCTTTGATGTCTTACCAAACTTCTTCTATCATAGCAACCAGGTAGTGAGGATGGCGGCTCTGGAGGTAAGTTTTCATAGTAAAGTAACATGGCACGACCTTCCTCTTGGTTTGTAGTTGATTTCTTTATTTGGCTGGTGCCTCAGTTCTTTTTCTTTGGCCTTAAGGTTGGTTCTTAAGAGTAGAATCTTCTTTTCCTCTGAAACTGATACTGAACTATGGTCTTGCGTTACCCAAGAGTTTCAGTTGGACTAATCACCAGCTTCTGGGCTCTAATCACACGACCTCTGCCTGCACTATTAAATGGTCTCTGCTTCCTAGGTATAGTCATTCTCCCATTGTATAATGAATGAGAATTTCCTATAATACAGTAAGTGAAAAAATATACAGCTGATCAGAACATGTAGCATTTTGTGATTTAGGCCAAATAAAATGGATTTTACTTATATTCTGAATTGTTAAGCAGCTCTTATGAAATATTTCATCATGAGAAAAAAGTAGTAACATTTAATGAACTGTGTTTTAGGTACTTTACTTAATTTTTCTCACTTAATCCTACAGTTCATGAAGAAAGAAGAAAGTGAGATTCTGAGAGGTTAAGTGTCTACATTCACATAGATAATAAGTGGAAGAGAGTTTGCATTTGAATCTGACTCACAGACTTTTCTGTTTCCACTACGGCTCACTACCTCATTAAGCACAAAAATTGCAGGCCCTGAATACTGCTGTACAATTGCCAAGGGGCTGTTTCTTGAAGATGAGGGAAAGGAGTGTTTTAAATGATCTTATGTGATATGACATCACTACAGTCTATTGCAAGCTCTTTTGAGTTACTGTGTTTGTATTCTGTGGGTAGAATGTAATGTATCCTACTCAGTAAATACCAAATTTTAAAAATAAGTGTTTTACAGTGCTTTCGTGCCATTTAATGAGAAGCCTCCTTATATACCTCACATGCTGATAGAATTCCATGTAGCATTTTATGTGCTTGGCAAATTGTCTGTAAAGTGAGTGAGGTTGGTCTGATGGTATTTGCTGAGATGTAGCGTGTTGCTGTTTCTTTTAACTCTTGAGTCAAGTAGTGTGTTTGAGATAGTATGTAGCAAATTATGCCCCAGTGCTTTTGCCTAGTGTTTGGGGGATATAAATAATCTAAAATTTATTTTGGGCAGTGGGAAAACTAAATGAAACAAAGGTATAAGGTAGTAAAAAGGTTGGACTATACCATAATTCTTTCAGTCTTTTATCTTCAGTTATCAAGTGGCCCAGAATCAGCACCTTTCATTGTTTTCTCTACTTGCTTTTATCTTCTGTTGAAATGATCATGCATAATGATTTAATAAATTGTATTTCTATATGCTCTTTTGCTACAGATCAAACTTCCTGAATTTAGTTACTGTGAGAAGCTTATGGCACACCTAGAGGTGTGCAGTGAGGCAGGCCAGTTTTGTTTTCATTTATATAGTTTTGGGTGTAGTTGTTAAGATTCCAGCTTTAGTAATTAAAGCAAGGTATTTTTATATAGAGCCTTGAGATTTCTGTCATCACAGAGCACCTTCTGCATCAGATACCT
Source organism: Noctilio leporinus (assembly GCA_004026585.1). Taxonomy (NCBI): domain Eukaryota; kingdom Metazoa; phylum Chordata; class Mammalia; order Chiroptera; family Noctilionidae; genus Noctilio; species Noctilio leporinus. The sequence goes on along the minus strand of PVIW01006321.1, from coordinate 49,681 downwards.
CTTTTCAAAACTGTTTTTTTCCTGGGCAACCTCTCTTAGCTCCTGTTTTTAAAGTGTATTTATGAAGGATTACTTTTTAACCAGGTGTATGTTCGAAGGGCTTATATTGCCTATGAACTTAACAGCGTACAACACCGCCAGCTTAAGGACAACACCTGCGTGGTGGAGTTCCAGTTCATGCTGCCCACGTCTCATCCAAATCGGTGAGTTTGAGCTGGTGTGTGCACCTGACCCAACCAGCCCTCCATCAGGAGAGGTAGCGGGGGTGATGTGGGTGACAGTGCCGTGATTTTTAAAGCTAGAAAGGTAGAGCAGAAAGTGAACAAATTCAAACCATGAGAGGAGTCTCTTTTGACCACATTTTTTTTTTTTTTTTTTTTTTGACCTTTGACCCAGAGAAATAAAGTGTGGTCTAATTAAGATAAAAATTTAGGATTACTTTACATATTTTATATTTTTGCTTGCATTTTGTCGCTGAAGAAACATAGTTCTTTTTTAAGTTAGAAAGAATTTAGTAGCACTTTACTTGATGGAACTTTGCCATAAAATTTCTTCTTTAGCAGTTTAAGTGAACACTTTGATATAAAAATACCTTGACTGGAATGCTTTGCTTTTCAATATGTTTTCTATGAATTAAAGTTATACCTAATCCAATTTTATTATCTCCCCAAAGACAGACACCTGAATTTAGCAGTTGACATGCAGTCAGGTTTTAAAAATCACACTACAGAAGCAAACTTAAATTGAAGCCAATTATTTAATTAAACCATGCTAATTCCACTCTTTTCCCCTTCCTAAACCCTTAAAAAAATAAAATGTATATACGGAAATTTGTTTTAATATTGCTTTGGTTTTAAAATGAAGACACTTTATCCTGTATACTCATTTATTTTTACACTATTCTGAGGCAGTAAAAACCTAGGAATTCCACCCACATATATGTTCATCCCCTTTTGTATTTTCATTCTTTTTAGTAATACCACAGGAAATATAAATACCACAGCCAATCTTAAGCTGCCCCCCTCCATTTCTTCTTTATAGCCTTTGGTTCTTCACTTTATATTACAGAGTACCGTGTCTTTGGGGATCCTTAGTTATAGACACCAGAAATAGCTTTGTTCTGAATTGCTACTTCACCCAAAGCAGTAGAAACCCTTCCTAGAGACAAAGAAGTCTGTGCTGAGACTTTCGGCCACTGGATGCCACTGTTGATCCAGCAGAGGTCAGCAGAAGCACAGTGAGGCATCTTCGGGAAAAGTACTTCTCTTCTTTGTCTCAGAAGATCCTTTCACTTCTCTACCTCAAAAATACCTTACAGCTGCCAGAGAAAAGCGTATGTCCTTGATTTCGCAAGCATCTCTCAGTACATTTTTGCCTCCATGGATTTCAGAATCTCATTTTCTAGAAACGAATGGCTGTCCTTCAGCAAGTGGCGAAGTGCTCATGGCACACGTGAGCTCAGCCCTCAGTCGTCTTTCTTTTCCTGCATCCCTTGAATAATTGTAGAGAACTACAAGCTATAGTTAATGCTCTTTGTAATTCTCAGGACATTCTCCTTTTCTTCCTGCTCTCTACCACCTCTTCCCTTCGGGCAGTGATTTGTAGTCAGGCTGCAGCGCTGCCTGTGATTTCCTTCCCTCCTCCTCGCTCCCCTTGTCTTTCTGAATTGCTCTCCCTGTCCTACTTTTTTATTTGCGGGTATGTCCAGTGTGGTGAGGGAGAGTTGACAGGAAAATGAGGGAAATGCTTCTTAATTGTTAGGAAATCTTATTCACCTTTCTGTCTCAAGAATGTGAATCTTGATTATTTTTGATATGGTTTCAAAACTTGTATGCTGGTCCCTCCCAACATCTGAAGTGTACATACCCCCATGGGTAAAAGACCAGGTTTGGACAGACTATAATTCTGTAGTCTCTTTAAAGTCTTTTTTTGGTTGTGTATATGAAATGATACACTCCTGGATTATCATTATTATCGTCATTATTGCTTGGTATAAAGAAAGGTATAGATAAGGGCAAAAAAAGGAGCAAAGAAAATAATCTCTGACAACCAGAAAAATGTGAAAGCTACTCTGATGCTCTTTTTAGATCTAAAATCCTTGCTAATTTAGAAATATAAAATGTATTATTTGATTAAACTACAGAATGATATGTTCAGTTTAGAGTATAATTCATTTATTAGAACTTGAAATTTGTTTTAGAAGATTTTTCTTATTTATTTAAAAGATTTTTATTATTTTTCATAGAGAGGGAAGGGGAGATAGGTAGAGAGGGAGAGAGGGAGACATCAATGTATGGTTGCCTTTCACCTGCCTCCAGCTATAGACCTGGCTTGCAACCTGATTATGTTGCCCTGGCTGGGAATTGAACCAGCAACCTCTGGGTTCCCAGGCCGGGGCCCGATTTTTATTTCCTTACAAATGTTTTTGTTACACTGTGGAACTATGACCTTTTTCTGACACCAACTGGTATACTGCAATTCAACTGTGACACTAATTATCTCAAATTAGAGCAGATGCCATAGTTAAGGGCTCAGTTCTCCACAAAACTCCTAATTCAGATAGGGCCACAGGAAGGGTTTCCAGGCCACCATATTTTTGACCAATTGGCTACAGATTTGGAACTGTGGTACCCTCAGCATCTTACTAGAACATGGAAAAACTCAGGAAAGCACTATACTTAGGATCACAATTTTATATAAAGGACAAAGATCATCAGGACCAGCCTAATGGAGAGACACGTTGAGTAAAGTCTGGATGGGCCCTGAACACAGAGCTTCTTTGTTCTTTCCCTGTGGAACCAGAGTATGTTATACTACCATCATATCGGTGTGTTCACCAACCATTGTGCTTCAGTGTCCAGAATTTTTATCAGGGTCTCATTACAACAGCACGATTGATTGAATCGTAGGTTTCTCCCTCCTCCACAGAGGTCCATCTGGCTTAAATCCCCCAATACCTCTTCATTATATGGTTGGTCTTTCCAGCAAGCAGCCCCCGTCCTGAGTTATTTTATCTCTTAGCATAAATTCAGGTGTGATCCAAGGGGCTCGTGAATAATGAAGACACCCTTCTGCTACTTGAGAAATTTCAAGGATTTAGTCTCTCTTTCAGGATTCAAGGATAAAGGCCAAAGTCTTTATTAGGATATAATAGGCATGCTGACCTTACAAAAGAATTCTAGGGTCTCTTAGTTTTAGCTAGTTTTGAGCCAGGTTCCAACTTTTTTCCTAACACACACAGATAATAAGCATGTTGTTTCTTGTTCTACAGAAATAAGTTCCAGGAAACTACGATTGTGCATGCCACTCCCAGTTCCATAAGTCTCAGGGACACGATTATGCCCACTGACCTCTAAGTTACTCTAAGAATTACCTAGGAAGTGTTATAAAAATACATATGTTGGGGTCCTGACTCCTAAGATTCTGATTTGTTTTGAATCAGAGTCCAGGGACTACTTTTTGATAAAGCTCAGATAATTCTGATGAACAACTACAATTGAGAATCATTACTGCTAGACCAAATGCTGCCCAACAGAAATCCAGTAGTCCCCCTATCCATGGAGTACATTTGTTATTTATAGCATGTCTCTGTACATTCCAAGATGCCCAGTGGATCCCTGAAAGCACAGATAGTACAGAATCCTATGTATACTATTTTTTCTTATACATACATGATAAAGTTTAATTTATAAATTAGCCACAGTAAGAGACTAACATCAGTGACTAATAATAGAACAGTTAGAACAATATAATGAAATTTATGTGAACGTAGTCTTTCTTTCAAAGTATCTTGCTATATTTACCTTTATGGTAAGAGATGAGACAATGCCTGCGTGATAAGATGAACTGAGGTATGCAGAATGATGCACAATTTAAAACTTATGAATTGTTTATTTCTAGAATTTTCCATTTGATATTTTCAAACCTTGGTTAACCGTGGACAACTGAAACTGCAGAAAGTTAAACTGTAAATAAGGGGGACTACTACTACTAATGCAAGCCACATGTGTGATTTTAAATTTTCTATTGGCCACATTTAAAAGGGTAATAAAAAACAGATAAAATTACTTTTAACAATATTTTTATTTAACCTGTTATAGTCAAGATACTGTTTCAATATGTAAGAAAAATTAGTTTGAGAAATCTTCCATCCTTCTTACTAAGTTTTTGAAATTTATAGTATATTTTATACTTATAGAATTCCTTGATAAAGGCTAGCCACTTATAGTGTATTTTATAGTTATAGCATGTCTTGATACAAACTAGCCATATTTCAAGTCTTCCTTAGACACCTAGATAGCTCAACACTAGACCTAAAATTAAATAGGACTACTATACTAAGTCCCCTTTGTTTTATGTTAATAGTAGTACCCCTTGGAGAGATTTAAAAAGAAAACCAAACAAACTCATATGTTGCTTGTTCTTAGTAGTTGCCTGATATTATAGATATTCTGCTATGATATTTAAGTCATACTTTAAAATATATTCAGTGAGAACAGAAAATAGACAGATGAATATACATATTTCACTTATCAACGTAAAACACAATTTTATAGTATTTTCCCCAGAAATTATTGGGGGGGAATATATTCTTTTTTTTTTTCTTCTTCTTCTCCTAGATTTCTTTAACCAATTTTTGCACTTTCTTTCCTGGCAATTGGCCTTCACATGCCTAGTCAGGCATTCATTTCAAGTAAATTAAATGTGCCCAACAACTCCTTAGAAGTGACTGTCTTTCTAAGGTGTATTATCAAAAGCAGTCTGCTGTTGTATGTGGGATCTCCTGGTGGAATTCCATTCCTGCAGTTTGTTTTTGACTAGTGATTTAGCCCTCATGATTTGGGATGAAGCATGACTTTTTGTCTACAAACTGACAGCAGCAGAGTAATTTTTTCAAGAAAATGTCTTCACTGTTGTTTGGGTTGAACATCCGTATCCTGTTAGGACACATTTTGATTTTTAGGGAAGTAGGCAAAACACAAGTAATTTCCATTGCAAATAAGTGGAGCAACCTCAAGGGAGAAAACATGCTCCTCCTCACCTTTTCTCTTTTTTTTTTGGCAGGGGTACACTTAGGTAGGTAGTGAGTAGCCAATATGTTTGGTACCTTTTTATTTTTGTTTAAATTTATTATAGGATTTTGTATTGCTTCAAATTTTTTATTTTTATTTATTATTATTATTTTTAATTATCTATTATTTTTAGAGGGAGGGAAAGGGAGAGAGGCAGAGGGGGAGAGAGACATCATTGTATGGTCGCCTTTCACCTGCCTCCAGCTACAAACCTGGCTGGAGACCTGGCCTGCACCCTGGTTATGTGCCCCAGCTGGGACTTGAACCAGCAACCTTTGGGTTCGCAGGCCGGCACCTTATCCACTGTGCCACCAGCCAGGGCTGCTTTTATTTTTTATTTTATTTTATTATTTTTTAAAGATTTTATCATTTTTAGAGAGAGAGGAAGGAAGAGAGGCAGAGAGGAAGAGAAACATTAAAGTATGGTTGCCTTTCACCTGCCTTCAGCTACAGATCTGGCTGGAGACTTGGCTTGCAGCCTGGCTGAGAATCGAACCAGAGACCTTTGGGTTCGTTCGCAGGTCAGCGCCTTATCCACTAAGCCACACCAGCCAGGACCTTGAAATTTTTTAATACTTTAAAATGTTTTTATTTTACTGTGGAAAAATCATTCAACATGAAATCTACCCTTTGAACAAAAATTTAATTGTATGGTACTGACTTCAGGTACAATGTTCTACAATAGATCTCTAGCACTTACTCATTTTGCCTGACTGAAACTTTTACTTGAGATTTAGTTAGTTACTCTGTTTCAGTATAATTTGGCTTTTTCCCCCCTCATGCTGTTCTCAATTAAAAAAAAAAAACAAAAACAGATCACTAAAGAGTTTATTTCTAATCTTAAGCTTGGTGCAGTGGCAGTATTGTAGCCAGTGAGGTTTTCCCAAGGCATGATTATTGCTAATTGAAAACTATTTCTGATCTCAATGACTTTCTGCACCATCCTTCTTGTTAGGTAGGCTTCAGTCAAGTCTGTTATCTTCTTAAACTTAACTTTCAAGTTTTTTCTTGGAATTGCAGCTGCAATTTATTTGGCATTCCCAGGACTTATCCACCAGAGGATCCAGTTATTAGAGCTTCACTCAGGAAAGCTCCTGATGTAAATGTACCTTTTTCTTCTTAAATTCCCTTGAGTAACAGCAGCTGTAGAGACTTTCCTCTTGGTGAGTTTTTTTGAGGAGAGGGAATTTTTGCTTTTTTTTTTTAATGACTTGTAACCAGTTAGCAAATGGTTTCAAGAAAAAGTGACTGAGTTCTTGAGTCATTTTCTTGGTGTAGGAATAGTCTGAACAGCTGGTCTGCATTAGGACATTTTATTATTATCTGGACTTTCAGGACTTGATTCTCTTGGCTAAGATTCCATCAGCCCCCCTCTTTAGTGAGTTCCACCAGTGTTTTACATAAATTTATCCTGGAGCTCAGACTATATCATTAAGCATTCCTTTTTCTCTTCTCCAGTTAGGCTTAGGGTTTAGAGCCTAAGGTATGTGTGTTTTTCTCCCCATTCTGAAGGCCTAGTTTATCACTCACTGAGACTAGTGATGGAAAAGCTTGTTACAACTAAAGCATCATCCTGAATGTCTTTATTCTGACAATTCATTGAATCATTTGACATTCGGGATTTCACTTAGCTTTAGGCATGTTAAGTTACTGAGAATAATCTGGACACATAAGTTGTTTAGTCAGCCTCTGTATCTGCTCTTCTAAAATATAGCTATGTGTATACAAACATGTAAAGTACATCATCCCATAAACTCTGTGACTATGCATATGGCTGTACATATTAAGACAGTCTGAGACTTTAACACTTAAAACTCTAAATGATTTTCATGCGTAATACACGTTAACAAACATAGTTCATTTTAAAATGAACTTGATATGTGATTCCAATAAGAAGCATCAAATTGATGCAGGAGATGAAAATGTATTTAGTGTGTTTCTATACATATGTAATGGGTGAGGACCAATTGGTGTTTATTTCCACCTATTTCTTCGATGGGAATCCATGCTTTAGTTAAGTCAAGATGTGTTGTACCTTTTTTGCTATTCCCTCCATGTCAATTTGGCTTTCTTTGTTATAATGTTTTAATTCAAGTACTTTCTTTTTTCTTCATGCCTCACATCCAGAAGAGATCAGCTGTGTTCTCCCCAATAGCATAGGCTTTGGCACCTTTAACATTTAGCTGCCAGCGTGTGGCCTCTGGACCTTCTTTTTATGAAGAAGTGTGTGAGGGAGTTCAGGAATCAGAAGCCTTCCATGTGACTAATCAGCAGCCTGCTGCCATTTTTGAGAATTCTGATAATCTTTGACACCCAGAGATTAGACTCTTCTTTGGATTATATGGAGACATTCAAAAGTCACCCAACTTGTAGCATTTTTAGCAGCAGGAGCATTTGGTTGTAGTTAGCAGGCCAGAAAACTATAAATAAATACAATCCTTCAGTGCTTGCTTCTTTCATTCAGGATAGTCCGCTGATAAGATGCAAGCATCTGGGAGAAGAGAAAATTCTCAGCAGGTTTAAGTGCTTACCAAAGTGCTTTCCTGTATCCGTGGCTCAGCTGCTAGTCTCTGCTATGTTATTTTGGCACTCTAGGCTTGTAAGGTTGGAGAGGTGAGTTTAAAACTCTCAATATATTATTAGAGTAGCCCAAGGTCCCTTCTTGTCAAAGAAGACTAGCTGATTCCAGAGGGAAGGAAAAGCAGAATCCAGGGCACCTGTAAATCCCTGTAGTTTTGTGCAGTGGGCTTGTAGCTAATTATACAACAGGCAGCAGTAATATGCTTTAGCTCTGTTGGCATACTTGGTTCAGAAAGAGCAGTCTTCCAGCAGAGCAAAGAAGGGGCTTTGAAGGGGCCGCGAGTGAATGAATCAGTGATCATTTTATTGTAAACTGAAGCTCTGCAGTAGAATCAGGGCATCTGAACTGCAAGGAGGTGGTGGGGGAGATACCTGTAGAAATACATGGTTCAGATGTGTTTATAGCTCTTGATTTGGATTCTTCTGCAGAAATATAGTCATACAAGGAGACCACCACTGGTCATAGCCCGTCAAACTGCTCTTTCTCCTATGGTACTGCTGTTCGCAACTGCTAATAGGTCACGCAGCCGACGCTTTCTGATTCTGCTTTGTGGCCTGATTTCGAAGGATTTGCCCTGTACTGCTCTCAGTCGCAGCCTGTTGTAACCACTGCTTGTTTGCATGCGTCCCCATCATTTTCATATAGGATCCTTTTTTCCCCCTTCCAGTTATAAGGCATAAGAATTGGGAGCATTTTTACGTGATGAAAGATTTATGTAGGGCCAAGGAGAATCAAGCAAAATGAGATTCAGCTGGAAGGGATGGTAAAAGGCTCAGAGAACTTGTGACTGCCGGAGAAGTCAGTGTTCCTTAAATAAAGAAGGTTCAGCCAGCAGGCAGCAACTCTGACTTTGCATTCATATTGAAGCAGGCTCTCCAGCCATTCTAGACAGACAGATCAATAAAATCAGGGGTGACTTAATGCCAAGAAGTTCAGAATTCAAAGGTTTCTCTTGTCCTCCTTTAAATTTATTCTATATTGATGTGGAATGCTAGACTTAGAAACTGAGATGAGAAATTGCCAGATTTAGGCTCTGGTTTATGACACAATAATGAACAATGTCCTTGAAAAGCATCCCCCTTGGTTTCTCAGTTAACACATCTGTAAAATGGAGCTATTCTACTGGAGGAAAAATGATTTCAATATTTACCAAACATTATGAATGAAATGCTTTGTATAGCCTAAACAGCAAATGTCTTATGAGACATTTATATCCCATGTATTTGAAAATGCAGTTGATTGCCTTATCAGAGATTGAGCAGTTGGACTACTTTTGCATGATGGGTATGCAGTGGAATGTGGTAGATTTTATTTTTAGCCACATAAATGGAATATTTGACTCATATACAGTCTTTTCCTTGATTGTTTATTTTTGTGCAGCCCATGCATCTAGCTTTCTTCTGTATCACAGTAGTGTGCAATATGCCACATTGGTCATGTTCTTAAATTGACTCAATAGCTCCTGTATAAGGTAACAAAATATACAAATGATCGTTATGGACACAGCTAAGTATTTACCTGGTAATAGAGAATGCATCCTTCCTTCCCTGCTCATCTGCCCTCCAGCCCCACAGATTCTTATTATACCAAAAAGGAAAAGCTGTCTCTAAGCTTGCCTCTTACAGGATTGATTGGGTGCCATTCCTTTAAAACTGGAGATGGTGGGAGTTTTTCATACCCCATGCTGTGTTGATGGGACACAATTTCTATAACAAAGCAGCAGGGGGCTCCCTATGAGAGCTCGAGAATTGCTGATGGAGAAGGGCAGGCTTTTTGTCCGTGGTTTTCAATTCAGGCCCTTTTCTGCTGAAAACTTGGCCCTCATTCTGTGAAGACTCCCTAAGGGATCAGAATGTAGCTACAGAAGCAGAGAGACCATTTTATTAGTTTAAGAAATTGGTTAACAGTTGAGAGAGATTATACTGGTTTCTAAATTCCAGCAACCTAGAGAGATGGAGCCTTAGATTGCTTTGGTTATAGGTATTCTCTCTGAACTGCGTGAAGTGAGGTTCATGGGGAGGGATGGTATAGGTGGCTGCTTTCTTTAGGATCTTTTATAATTTAAAAGGAAGTCTTTCCCCCTGGCTGGTAGCACAATGGATAATGCGCCGGCCTGCGGACCTTTGAACCCAAAGGTCGCAGGTTCGATTCCCCAGCCAGGGCATATAAGAAGGTTGCAAAAAAGATCTCTAGTCAGGTCTGTGGCTGGAGGCAAATGAAAAGCATTGATGTCTCTCCCTCTCTGCCTCTCTTCCCCTCTTTCTAAAAAAAAAAAGCCTTTCCTATATTCTCATTAGCATCTGCATTTTCTTAGTTTCTTAGTTTTCTTAGTTTCACCTCCCTGTGCTCTAGAACCTATGCGTACTTTTCGTTTGTTGATGAGGGCCCTGCTCATTATAACCAATGCCCTCTTGTAAAATGAAACCTGTTCCCCTGAGTGAGAGGCTCAAAGAATCCAAACAGCCACAGTGCAGGTTTTTGCACTCAGAGGTTGTTCCTACTGCCTTATGAATTCGCTCTGTGATACAGGTTTGATGCAGAGAGCGCTGCTACTCACAAATCACATGAGGTGTACAGTTTGTGTGCAGTGATATGTCACAGCTTTTTATTTATATGGCCAGCTCAGTCTATTCTGCTCCTTTCACTGCCATGGAAAGTGCATCATTTTCCTCCCTCTCTCCTCCTTCCCACATATCATCAACACCACCCACTATGTTCTGCCCATTAAGTCCTCTGTGTGCCAGAAAACCCCAACAATGATTAAATGCTGATAAAAGAATGTTAGAAGGTTAAGATATCAACCAATCAACTCCTTACGGTACTCCTAAATTGTGGATGGTAAGTATAACTTTGCCCTTTCAAATAAAGGAAAGAAGGAGTTTTATTTGTTTTTCCAGTTGAGGAAATGACTGACATCATATTAAGAAACAAGAAAGAGTTGGTGGCAAAGACCAAAGAGAATGCAGGAGGCTGGCTTTGCAGTCTCCATAATTACCCTGGTCTTTCTTTCATTCTTTCATGATTTTGGTACATTCTTTATCACGAAAATTTAGGGCTAGCTAGATTTAGGTAAGGTTTTATTTATGAGATACCTAGAGTTTTGAAGCTTACAGCAATCTAAAAAAGTCATTATTACCCTAAACTCATTTAATTTAAAGTGTTAATTAATTTTTACATATTACATGCCTCTAGTCTTAGAATCATTTATCATTCCTACATGACTTTCAGTTCCTTTAACTCCTGAGCTACAAAATACCCTCCTTTCCAACACCACCACCACCACCACCACTACTTAGCACCAGCATCTCAACTCTCTCACCCAGATTTATAGGAGAAAGCACACGGTGGAAGAGACTTAAAAAGGCAACTTGGGAACCCACTGGCTTTTCTTTGGAGGAGAATTTGTGGGTTCCATCACATATTCTAAAAGCAGTTATGGTGGGAGGAGTGATAGAATCAACTTCCTTGGACCTCCTTATTACAATTTTAGTCAAATAGGGACAAGAAAGGAAATACTCTGAGAACCTTGTCAAGAATTATATTTCATGTTGAAGCTTAATACACCATAAATTAATTTTCATGAGCATGTGCTTTATCACTACTTTGCATTATTTTTTGTGTGTGTGTAACAGAGCTATAAAAAAAATCTGTGGTAAATATGTTTTGACCCTTTCCATCAACAGCCGCTGTGGGAAGGTAGGTCGGGAGGCATGCCTCTTTGGAGGCACCCTGGAGGTTGAAGGGTAATGAGCACTTAATTATGTCTGCTGAATGCCAGAGCTCCAAAGTGGAGCTGCTCGCAACTGGTCTGTATTTGCATGCTCTGACAATTCTTGTGTTGTGACTTTCACTAACCTGTCGGTAACTAACTGTGGTTGTTTAATTACAGAGGGAACATCCCCACGCTAAACAGGTACTGTATGTTTAGTTTTATTTTCCAATTTAAAGCACTTTTTTGTAACTTAGAATAATGAAATCAGAGGAAAACACAGCCCTACAATGGACAAGCTAATATGTTATTTTCTGCGAGGGAGTCAGTCCTCAGCTTCCCTTTGGATGTACTGGGTTGGCCAAAAAGTTCGTTTGATTTTTTTCTGTAAGAGGGCTTTTGTAGAACTTCATTGTCTTTACCTTCATTCCATACATTTTGTTAGATTGTGTTGTGACAGCTGTCATATCAGTGTGCATTTAAAAAACATATCAAAATATGATGAATTTGTGTAGCCATTTTAATACTGAAGATGGAAGAAAAAATGCAACTTTTTAGCATATTATGCTTTATTATTTCAAGAAAGGTAAAAATGCAACTGAAACGCAAGTAAAAGATTTGTGCAATGTATGAAGAAGGTGCAGTGACTGATCAAGTGTGTCGGAAGTGGTTTGTGAAGTTTTGTGCTGGAGCTTTCTCTCTGGACAATGCTCCATGGTCTGGTAAACCAGTTGAAGTTGATAGTGATCAAATTGAGACATTACTTGAGAACAATCAATGTTATACCACCTGGGCGATAGTGAACATACTCAAAATATCCAAATCAGTAGTTACTGGTGAAAATGAAAAATGTGGACTCTTTGGTCAACCCAGCACTTAAGTTCTCCTTTCTGTTTGGAAAACATGTCTTCAGCGTTTCTTTAGCTGTGCAAAAAGCAATACTTGAAAAGCCTTAGCATGGAAGAGCACCCCTCTAGCTATATATGATAAGGGAGTTTTCTGCCTCATGTTCAGCTTTGCTGTTAAAATATATATTATTATTATTATTGCTAAGTTGTATATGTATATTGAGGCTTTTAGAGAAGAACCCCTTAAAGTTACTCCTATCCTGGTAAATTGTTCCTAATTTTTTTCAATTTTGAGTTTCTCTTATTTGCCACTCCTTTTAGAGGAATCCAAATGTAGAAATAGCTGATCTCATGTTTTATCAGTTTGTTAGCTATTTTTCTAAGCTGTTAAAATGTTATAATAATATGAAAGTCATTTTATTTCAGACTTAAAATAAGATTCATATTGGAAAAGTATGTTTATGTTTTGATATCTATAGCCCTGGCAAGAGGTTTCCTTGCCAATTTAGCGCAAGTGAGATTTTAGTATTTTGAGTTCCTTCTGCTTATGAACCAAGCAAGGCAACACAATGCAAGTTTGAGAGGAAAGCAATTCTGATTGGGACTGAATCCACAAAATGCTAAAGCAATATTAAGTTGGTGGCAAGCTCTTTGTACATGATCAGTTTTACATTGAAATATTTATAGGCTTATGTTTATTTTGCCCCTCTCCCTTTAAATATTAAGTAATCAAAACTTGTTAGAGCTTTTAGAGTCCAATTTGGATGGAGAAAGGAAAGGGAGTGCTTTTGTTTGGTCTTCTTGCCTACCCTTGGAGAATGGGCCTGGTTCATTACTGCCTGCCTTTAGCTGTCCTGGCCCATGAACATCGTACTGGGGGAAACTGAATCGTGGATATTTCCCATGGGGCTCAGTTGAGTGAAAAAGATATTTAACCCAATGTTTGCCACTAGCACGCCCTGTTAGCTTATTCAGAGGGAGTTCCTTTTATCTTTTATTTTTCCTGTCTAATACCAGGCAGGTGGAAAAGATTGAACACCTCACAAACTTGCTTTTTTAATAAATGTATTTGGTGATCCTGGAAAAAGAGGATGATGATAGCATTTCAGGAATTTGCGTTAATTCTGACTCCAGTTAATAGCGAGCCCTTTGTGCAAGACTTGCTTGCCATGCGCTTCATTTGTTTGTTTATTTTCATTCATGGTATCAGTGGTTTCCTCTCCCACTCTGCCTTTCTATTCCCCAGTGCTGTCAAAAGATGAAGTACTTTCTTCATAGTCATCATTTGCCAAAGGGATAAAAACCTGGAGTGTTAGTCTCTGTAGTCTGTGTGAGCTGTACTTCCATTCTATAAAAAAAAAAAATTCCATTGCCTTTTATAATTACAATTTGCACTACAGTATGTACCCAGACCTCAAGTACACATTGCTGGCTGTCTTTCTGCTGCCAGACTGCAGGTGGAGATTTTGGGGCAGCTCCCCAAAGTCCAGGTGCCATTGCCTTACTCTGAACTTGCTTCCTATCACTATAGCAGTAACATGTCAGGCAAGTCCTGGAGGCATCCTTCAGCTTGTCTCTTCCCAACAGGCTGCTCAGAGTGACTGGGCATTGGAAACACACTTTATAGTATAATTTATCAGTACATACTGCTGAAGTGCATCCAGGAATATACAGATTCATTATGTTTTTAGAGTGAACAAATCAGTTCAGTTCTCTTGGAGCATCTCCACTTAGCACCTGATTGTCATGCTTACACATACTGTGAGACCCATGCTCTCTGCCCTTTCATATCCTGCTGGGATTTATTAAGGGCCTTTGGTGAAGGTATGCTTACTTTGGTTTAGAAATGCTTAAATATAAAGTGGAAATTTTGAGTCTAGGGGTGAAAATGTCTCTCAGAAAAGGAGGAACTATAATCCTTATTATAACTGATATCCCTATCAGTCCATTAAAGAAAAAAGTAAATACCGCATAAGATTCTTTTATAGACTCTGACTTGTTTCTATATGGTCAATAATGTTTTTTTTATAATGATTTGCTAAACCATTCCAGATGATTTAGAGTTGTTATTGTACATGCATATATCTGTCTGTGAATACTTAATCTAGAGAGAAGATGCTTTAAGTGTTGCCTAGTTATAACTCACTTGGCTTGCTTACTTTTAAAATGGGGAATGTTTTAGGGAAGGGGAGGATGCAGGATGGTTTTTACCCCTGTGCTATTTACTTGTCAGATATGCCATAGTGTTGTTGTATTAAAACTGCCATGAAATTCCTGACAGTCCTTAGGTTTTTATTTGTAGAAACTTTGGAATGATGACAATATAGTTTTTATGTGTTTGTATGTGGGGGTGGGGGTAGGAGTAGAATTCAGATGAAAGGGTTAATGTGAATGTAGCAAAAGAGCCTTATCCATAGTGGGTAAAAAACCAAATCTGCTCTGCAACCTGACCCTATTTCAGAGTTCCTCCCTAATTCCTCTCCCTCTTGTTACTGTCCCAGTCCTTGCTCCTACCCTCATTGTCTAATGCATTTGATTGAATTACCATTTAGAATGTCCTTCTCCTCCAACCTCAACCACTATGGCATGACTCACGTAGCTAGTGTCAGCGATGTGCTATTGGACAACTCATTCACTCCACCATGTCAGCGGATGGGCGGAATGGTCTCTTTCCGGACTTTTGAAGATTTTGTCAGGTAAGAAGACACTGTGAAACTGCACCTGTACAAAGGGAGCAATTGGCATCTGTGTTTTGGTGTCTCAGATTTCTGCCAAATGAATAAAGGTCCCCAAAAGAGCCGTGCACCAGTTAGGGAGAGGTAGCCCTTGCTGTATATGCCCTCAGAGAGGTATCTGTCCTTTCATTGCTACCTCTCATTCAGACTCTACAAGCCTTGACTTGTTATATGAGCCTGGTCAGAAAAAAAGAAACAAACAAAAACCATCTTTTCCTTGGGAGCTAACAGAAGAAGCTGTCTGCTCTGTGATGAGTGAAATGTCAGGAGAAATTAAACACAACACTAGAGTGAGCCCCACCAGAGACGATACATCTTTTGATTAAATGCATTCAGCATCTATCTCTTGATGTATACTGATGCATTACCCTAGGGGGAGGGGTAATTACATTGGTCTGTCACTGCTCCAGTCCCAGGCTCTTTCTGTTACTTTAAGACTGATGATGACAGCAGTGCTCGTATCTTACATATGAAACAAAACAAAACAAAAAAGCTTTAGATCATTCTTTTTAAAAAAGAAAAAATATATATGGTTTATTAAAGTTGAAACAATCCATCCTCCTAATTTCTGCCACTTGGTGAAATTTTGCATATCACCCCTAGCCACTGGTGATACTACTCAATTGACTATTGAGCACAGAGGAGGGTAGATTATTCTTTTAGACTGAGCTGGCAATGTCAGTGTTAGTTTTCTGCCACTTGGATTTTCATGGTGGGTGTTTTTTTCTGATATTTTTCAGGATCTTTGATGAAGTGATGGGCTGCTTCTGCGATTCCCCACCCCAAAGCCCCACATTCCCTGAGGCAGGTCACACATCTCTATACGATGAAGACAAGGTATACTATCCCCTTTGGGAGATTGCTTTTCTCCTTCGGATACATGACTTGTACTATGTATATTCTGTATTCCTGACATTGAAACATCATAAGGAAGAATTCATCTTTTTACCCTACTTTATATTATGTAATTTTATATGCCTCATCAAAGTACTTTTGGAAACTGGTAGAATACAAATTCTAACCTGAAAAAACAAACAAACTATTAATCCTGGAATCCATAGAGTAGAATAGACTCGGCTATATCCATTGTAGCTGGCTCTGGGTCTCTGAATGTTGTTTCAGAGACTTCAGCTTTGGTTGCTTCAATTTGTACATAGTGATGGCTTGTATATTTGCATAGTGGTGCTATTGTAGTCTTCAGGAAATGGTAGAGTGCAGGAAGAAAAAAACCTGCAAAAAATGCATTTTGTTTAAAACTTTGTCCTTTTATTAAATCCCTTCATTTCTTAGTAAACAAATTGTTGTTGTTATTATTTTCTCCTACCGGGTTATTTTTCTACAGTTTGACACTTCCATTATTAAGAAATGTATTATGTAGGAATATGTTTAGATGGTTTCTTTCACTTCTAGCAGTTGGGTCCATTCCTGTTTTATTGGCGAAAGAGTTGAGACATAGTGGTCTTCAATTTCAAGTCAAGATTTGAGGCCACCTCTAGCTAATGCCTTTGCCGATTTATCTTTTTTAAATTTTTATTTATTGATTTTAGAGAGAGGAAGGGAGAAGAGAGAGAGAGACATGGATTTGTTGTTCCACTTATCTATGTATTCATTCATTGATTCTTGTATGTGCTCTAACCGGGGATTAAACCCATAACCTTGGTATATCATGACAACACTCTAACCACCTGAGCTATCCACCCAGCCAGGGCTGCTGCCTTATATTTTAAAAATTAAATGCTACTTTATTTAATCTCCATTGTGGATGTTGGCTAGTGGTTTCAATTTGCCTATTTGTACCAGTGGACAAATCAAAATGTCCTGAGGGGCATATCTCTTTTTCAGGTATTCTACCAAGTACTATAACTTTTCTCTGCTTCTGTATCAGCCAGCTTTCTAATTTCTTTGTCTTGTGTTCTTGGGTTATAGGCCCCCAGGGATGAACCGATTCACATTCTCAATGTGGCTATCAAGACTGACTGCGATATTGAGGATGACAGTCTGGCAGTGATGTTCAGAGAGTTTACCCAGCGAAATGTAAGCCCTCAGTTGGGTGGGAACTGCTGATGATGCTCCTATCCTGCTGCCCGTGTGTCAGATGCACCGTTTCAGCGGTTGCTACTTATAAGGCCTATCACTGATGAAGGCTGTATCCTTCATACAGTTCTGCCTATAGAATTCTAAAGTGATTTAATAGTATGTAATGAATTTTTTTTTAATGTTAAGAAATACAGACCTTAACTATTTAAAATGTTTTAAGGAAAGGAAGTGTGGTCGTAAATCTTTCCCAGAACTCCAGTCTTGAACTTTCAGTCAGCTACCCACTATTTTCCTTGAATGGCTTACTTCCCTGTGTCTATGTCCACACTTCCATCAGGTTTCTTTTATATCCCTCCCCACCTTTCCTTAAAAATACCGATTATGCTTCCATTCTCCTTGCAGTTTTGTGTAACTTGTGTATCTTGCACTGATATCAAGCTCTAGCTTAAACCTAAATTTTCAACATTTTTCTTCACCTCTTCTGACTCCCCCCCCTAACCCACTCCACTTCTACCGCGTAGGAAAACAGAAACTCCAAGTAACCAGACCCTTTTTGCCCATTCACAAATCTTTTTTCCTTGCGATTACATGATGCTGCTCCCCTACCACAGTCTGTATGTGTTTATTTGATCTGGTCAGTCACCAAGGTCTGTTTCATTTTTTCTATGCAGTGTCTCTTTCCCTGCCTCCCTTTCTTTTCAGTTTTATAATTCCCACTACTGTCGCTCTAGTTTAAAGCCTTACTCACCTCACACAGGAGACACTGCAGCAGGTTTACTTGTGATCTACCTATCTTCCTTTACTCACTCCTTCCAGATCATTTCCATTCTATTCACCACCACAAAATTCAATGTCCACAATGCCCTTTTACCTGGTTATTTGCCCACTCTGCAATCATTCTCTGTTACCTTCAGGATGCCTCCTTAACTTGATGTTTTACATCAGCCTATTGATGAAAGCTAACAATCTAGCCTTCACTGTTCTGTGAAAAGACCAAAGTCTTTGTGTCTGCCCTCTTCTGCTCCTCACCTGGAACGTTTCTATCTCTGTCTTTCTAAATCCTGCTTGTTTGAAAAACTATTTCAAATTTCTATGAGTACTACTCTGAGTGGCTGTAACTAAAAATGTACTTTTCTTCCTTGAATTTTTAATCATTCAGCATACATTTATTAGTAATAACAATTTTTACTTATAAATAACTTCTATGTAAAATGTTTTATTTGCACCTTACCACAATCCCATGGGGTTAGATTAGTTAGGAATTATTCTGATTGTGCACATGGGGGAAAGCTCAATCTTAGATTAATTAAGACCCTCTGATTACCAGTTGGTAGATGATAGAGCAAAAATGAGCCTTAAGGCTTTGATTCCACTTCTGGGGGGTGGGCACAGGTCTAGGTGCTTCAGTAAATAATACATTCTTAGCCCTAATGATGCTTATAGTCTAATAGGAGGGATTGGTTAGGCATGCTCAAAACGATAGTCTACATACAGTTACATTTCATTGCAATATACGATAGATGTCAAAGTGCCCCTTTGCCTGCCTTTAATGACAACACCTAAATGTTTTTTTGAATAGGAAGCAACTAACTAAAGTGTTTGTTGTAAAGAAAGAACTGAATAGATTTTCTTAACACTTAAGTTAGAATATAAACAATTAGTTTCATAGTCATTCACATCACGTAATGCTAATGGTGGATACCTGGGAAAAGATGGTACCCATGCTTAACATTATTCTTAGCATTTACTTCATGTTGCCCTGGGATTGTAGTGGCCAACATGAACAAAAAAAGGTACTTAGAGAGAAGTGAAAATAGGGGCACATGTCTGGGATTTTTCTTTAGAAAAGGGAAATTTACCTTTCTTTTTGCTCTTGTCTCATGACCACATGAAATAAA
This sequence comes from Noctilio leporinus, assembly GCA_004026585.1. Classification (NCBI taxonomy): domain Eukaryota; kingdom Metazoa; phylum Chordata; class Mammalia; order Chiroptera; family Noctilionidae; genus Noctilio; species Noctilio leporinus. Next base: position 30,801 of record PVIW01006321.1, on the reverse strand, counting down.
CCTGAAACCAGGGACCAAAGTAACCTTAGCTGGAAGAGTCCTACTGTTGGGCATGGCTGCTGAGGCTGCTGCTTGCTGAAACCTGAAATTTTCTTCCTCAGTTTTGAAACACCACTTGCCCTCATTTGATTGTTTTCACTTCAACTATAGGCTTTTCATTACCCTCAGATTTTAGTGCTGCATGTATCATCACATGTTGATTGAAAAAGGCAGTTTCTTCCTCTTCACTACATAAATTTTTAACATTAGTTGGCAATAAGAAATTAACTTTTTTCCTTTACTGGACTGGTAAACTGAGGCACAGGGAACTCCCCACCCCGCCCTGTGTCTTTGCCCGTGGCTGTTCAGAAGGGTAAGAGTAGGCTGTGCCAACCTTCCAGGCCCCAAGAAGCTGTGAACTGCGTCAGGTACTGTGTTTACCCAGGAATAGCTGGCATTTTCACGACCTTATTTTGAAAAAGAATGTAAAAATAAAAAGGAAAAACAATTTTTTTAAAAAAAGCTGAAATGATAACTAGTTTTGTTTTTCACTTCATGATCATGCTTCTAGCAGTTTAGAAAAAGTTCCTTTTTTTTAAAGCACACATTAAGCTATCAAATAGGTTGATCCAAATTGTCCAAATAATCTTCTAGTCCCAGCATGTCTTTTTTTTCTCTCATAGAAATTAGGATCATATATTTGTAAATGACTTGCGGAGGAGATTGAAGCAGTCAGTGTAAATGCAGTTTCTCCAGGTGCTGACGCCTAATCGCTGGGTAATAGCTGTGGACTTGCTGTGAGACCCACATTATTACAATGTAATCAGAATCCTGTTGCTCTGCTGTTATTGTCAGCCACTTGTGGAATTTTAAAAGCAATAACAATTTTGACTTTAAATCATGGCATTATTAAAGTTATTTCCTTCCCGTGCCCTGAACATAACTATTGATGCTTATCTTTGAGGGACTTGGCTGTGGTGGAATTCTTTGCGGGTGGTGTCAGAAGAAATGTTTCTGTTGCCTGGCACACCCAGAGGTTGAGAACCACTATCAACCCACCCCACACCTCCCTCCCTCTCTTCCTTTTCTTATTTTAGTGTCAGTACTTGGTTATTTGTAATAACGGCTATGATGCCAGTACAGATCTTTTAAAAATGTGATTAAACCAAAATTTATTTGTATTTAACTAGGGAATTTATAGTTAGGGAATTTATTTTTCCAATTATATTTTGCATTTGTTAACTTTGTTTCTAAGTAAATGCCATAGCAAAAGTGGTTCTCCGATAGGAGGAAATGGCTTGGGAATGTGCTTATTGATAAAGGGGCACCAACCTGAATTTTAAATATATATAGTATCATGAAAGTCAAGTCATGAACATATCTCTTGGTTAGAGTTAGAGCAAGGAATGCGATAAAGCTAAAGTCTGGATGTGGGTTGTGAAAGTCCACACATTTATTTCTTTTCGTGTTACTCATATATTTTGCCAGTTCATTTAAATGGTGAGATTGCTTTTCTCCCTGTTGCCATGTTGCTAGGGGCTTTTTAAGATCATGCTCTTCACTTAGCTCATTAATTTGTTTCTTTCTCTCTGTTTTTTGAGATAAATGAGCAGTACAAGATAGAAGAAAGCTTAGATCCAAAAGCCCAATACGCCTATAAGAGACTATCTTGAAACTGTTGGTCTCTTTTGAGTTCTAATAAGCTGTTCACCTACGCCAAGTGGAGATAGGAATAATCACTAAATTTAAATATTAAACATTGCTTTTAGCAATTTTTAAGAGAATTTAAAAAAATACCTTCACATTAAGTAGGGGGGACATGTTTTAGAAGCAATAGAAAGACCAGGATTTGTTAGATTGAATTCTAGTAGTGTTATACATGATGGCAGGTGCCTTCTATAATCTAAAAAACAGTTTAGGACCTGAATTTTCTGTTTTATCAAAATTTCTTCTTATGACCTGATTTCATTTAGCTTCTGTTTTAGTTATAGTCTTCACATTTAAACATACCCAGCAATGTAATTTCTGTAAGCAGAAACTGTGTTAAAGTCTACCTTGATGTGAATCGGACCTTAGAGAATTTAAGTGACTACATATGGCCCTTTTTCCTACATAAAGCTCTCTCTCAATTTTGTACAGATGAATATAAAACCTATTCTATAAGACTTAGTCCCAGGGGCCAGATTGAGATTTGTTTATTTGCAGGTTTGGAGGCACTGAGCCAAGACTTAGATAGACAACCAAAAAGGGTGCTTAGCCCAAGGAGAGCCTGACAAGGACCGAATAGGGTAAGACTTAGGATGAATGGAGATCTCACCCCTCTTCTGTTTTTACATGTTTTTTTCATAGAAAGCTACTCTGGTTGAGCATGGAATCCGGCGCCTTACTTTCCTGGTTGCACAAAAGGTATTGGCAATATGTGAATTACACCTCTCTAATGTTTCTTATGCTGCTGCTAGAATTTTAGAGATAAAAAATGAAATTGTAATCAGATACTTATTTGTAGAATTTATGCAGAGAAATAACTTTCCTGTAAGTTTAAGAAAAACATTAACTCATTACCTTTAACTCAGTTTGGTTTTGAATTTATTACTGATTGCCGCCTTTTCTTTTTCCTTTCTTTTTATCTTTTCCTTTGAAAGGATTTCAGGAAACAGATCAGCTATGAGGTGGATCAGAGATTTCATGTAAGTAAAAGGAACAATGTATTATTTACAATGTATTATTGTTTTATCTATGTGCCACTGATTATTTAACATGGAATATGTGTGAGTTATTTAAAACAGTTGGATTGACTTTGGTCCTTTTAGAAAGTATTATAACGATCATTTACTTCTTTTGTAGTGTTCAAGCTGGAAGGTTTTTTCTTTTTCTTTTTTACCCTATTCTCAATATATCTCTGAGAAATAATTAACACTGAGCATATACATTTATGTGAATGAAAAAGGTAGAAGCAGGAGCTAACTAGTGATTTCTTCTGTGCACACAGTAAATTGGTATCAAGAACTGCCATCCCTGATTGGTATGGCTTAGTTGGGTGCTGTCCCACAGAGTGAAAGGCCCCTGGTTCTCTTCCTGGTCAGGACACATGCCTGGGTTGCAGGTCCAGGTCACCAATCAGGACATGTGCAGGAGGCAACCAATCGATGTTTCTTTGTCATACTGATATTTCTCTCCCTCTCTTTCTTCCTCCTTTCCCCTCTCTCTAAAAATAAATACATAAAATCCCAAAAAAGAAAAAGGAAAGGCCTGCTAATTGCACTTAGGGGGATCTTGGCTTGTACCAAAGATGGATTCAAGTTCTATTACTGAGAATTCTCAATTCTGAAACACAATAATTTTTTTATTGTTTTTAAAAGATTCTATTTATTTTTAGAGATAGGGGAGGGGAGGGAGAAACAGAGGGAGAGAAACATCATGCCTTTCACATGCCTCTAAATGGAGATGTGGCCCACAACCCAGGCATGTTGAATTGGGACTGGGAATTGAACCAGCAGCCCTTTGGTTCACAGGCTGGCACTCAATCCATTGAGCCATACCAATCAGGGCCAATCATTTATTATTAAAATGCCTTAACAGAGCCCAAGTTGGCGTATTTTATCTTATGTTAATTCTAGGAGCTGGAATAAATGAAAATTGAATAGTAAGTTGCTCATTCTGCCATTTACCTGAATTACCTGTTAATATTTATGAGATTAGCTCTGGCTGGTGGCTCAGTGGATTGAGCACTAGCCTGTGAACCCAAGGGTTGCTGGTTCAATTCTTAATCAGGCTACGTACTCAGATTGCAGACTAGGTCCCCAGCAAGTTCCCCAGTTGGAGGCTTGCAAAAGGCAACTATACACTGATGTTTCTCCCCCTTTCTTCCTTTCTCCCTTCCCATCTCTCTAAAAATAATACATTAAAAATTAATTTAAAAATGTGAGAAAACTTTTATTGAAAAGAGTTGTTAATAGCTTTGTACCTAAACTATGGTGTACTCGTATGAACATACTCAGTATGATGATAGCACTAAGGCCCAAAATTCAGTTTGCAATCAAGATGTTATTCTCTAAAATTAATGATTGCAGTCAAAATATTTCTTTAAAAATGTATTCTAATGTAGCCAAGATTTCAGAGGACATAAGGAAGTCTTAATTTTCCTGATAAGAGTTTGTTTTGTTTTAGCATTTAAGATAATTTAGTTTTCAAGCCCTATTCATTTGCGGCAATGGAGATAGTATTTGGAATTCTGAAAAGAACTTTCTAAACTCAAAGACCTATGTATGGTTTCTTTTATTGCCTTTTTGTTTATTAGGTCTTTAGCACTTGACATTTTGTTTTCCTTCTCACAGTTCACCTTGTTGTTCTAGTCCAGTGATTTTCAACCTTTTTCATCTCATGGCACATATAAACTATTTACTAAAATATTGCAGCATACCAAAAAGTATGTTTTTCACAAATCTGAAAAAAACAATAGGTATAATTTTTATTCATGCACACCAGACGGCTATTATTGTGTTGGGTGTTGTTATTTTTTAATTTGACAGTCTAACGGAAAAGAGGTCCTTGCCCCTGACTGGTCAGGTATTGCAGGTTTTAAATTTTTTGGCAGCACACCAACGTGCAGCGACACATGGGTTGAAAATCGCTGCTCTTGTCTGTAGAGAAACAAGAGAGCCTACCCTGCAAGCTGAAGAGCTAAGATTTTCTGAAATGCTTCAGGAAATGTTGTGGACTGCACAACTACCCTGTGTTATTGATGTCAGGAAACCACACAGAGTGCAGATATATATCAATCAATAACTTCAGATAGGAGACTGGAGGCAGTGAAGAAGTATGAGGAGCTTAAAGAGAACCCTGGGGCTTTAGGAAGAAAAATCCAGAGCTTAAAGAATAAAATTGATACTTGAGGATAGAATATGAGAGCCCATGAATAAATACTACAGCTGGCGGGTGCTGATCAGAGCTAAGGTGGACATGCCAGAGCCGGGCCCTGGATTTGGGAAGTATTGGGCAAGGTTCATAAGCATTAACACGATTTTCCTTTTCTCACTGACTTTGAGAAACTATATTTTTCTAGGGAATCATACTGAATTTGTAAAACTGTTTTCCTATTTCCTAATGGTTCAGATAGTCTTTATGTCTATAGTATATGAACTCGTTTTCTATTATAAACATTCCATGATAAATTAAAACTCTCACTGACATTTTTAAAAAGCCAAAGCAATTAATTCTCATGGGCATTTTAAAAAATGTGTTTATACATACATAAAAAAACAAAACAAAACCCTGTCTTATCTCTGAATCTATGTCATGTCCTAGAGTATATCTACAGATTTAAAACATTTTTTTCTCCCAGTTTTTCAGGATTTGGGTTGAATAGGGACATGCGTAGGCAAAATCTGCTAGGAAATGAACCCAGCAGTGGGTCTTCCCTGGGAATCATGGTCCAGTTCCTATTTATAGCGACATTAAGTGGGAAATCAGTTATACTGTCAAGTGACGTGATTTGTCAAGAGTGTAGGAAAGGTTGCTTTAGGACTTAGAGAAATTAAAGTTTAGGTGTAGTCTGGATTTTCTCTGAAGAATTGAATGGCAGAGGAGTTGGTTTATTTTTATGTTAGGCCCCTTAGAAATGATGAGTGGTTACACAGGGGGCAAGGGCAACCACTACTGAATTCCATCCAGGATCTGCAGGAACTGTACAAATCCCAGCCCCCTGTCACGGTACTGCTATCAGGTCCTCCGCCGGTGGTAGCTTTCCATTCACAAAGGATACTTAGCCCCTGTCATGTCATCTGATGTGTGCTTGCCCAATGGTTAGTGTAGTGTGGGAAAGAGGAAGCTTTCCGTGAGTGTTAGCAATACATCCCTTGATCTCTCTGGCTTCTTGGTAATCCACCATGATGTATGCAGTCCCCTCTGTTCCTACACTGTGAAAGCCCTGTGTTATTGAATAGAAGAGAGAATGCGTACATGAGGGGGCAAGGAGAGGAGGAAGGTTAGCAAGTTTGGTTCAAGAACAGCATTAGCTGGTGTAGACTAGAGCAGCTGTGCTGTTCCATAGTCATTTCTCAGACTGCTTCAGAACCAGAACAAGGCAAAGGAAGGCCAGAGGTTCCTAGAGAGTGTGTATTGTTAGATGTTTATCCAGGTACTAGCAAAGGCTATAAATAATCATTTCCAAAATTTCATTGTTTAATAGCCGCAGTCCCACTGGAATGTCTGCTGCTATCTTAAGTCTCAACTCTATATGGAGCCTGTTCTGAGTTAGCATGTTTGTCAGCATTGAGGATGCTTAGTGTTAAGTCTGTTTCCATAACCATCTCATTAAGTCAAGTACCTATGATGGGATTTGAATAATTATTTAACATTGATATGTGAACAAAAAGTTGGAGGAAAAATGAACCCATTCTTGTCAGTACCTTCTTCATATTAAAAAGGAAATTGAAGCCTTGAAAGCAGAAGAACAGGCTTTTTGAATGTCTGCAGGTATATAAGCTACACTTCTCTAGTTCCACGTGGTACTAATTCTCTTGTTAGTTTCACTCACATTTCAGGTTCCAAAAGGTGTAGCAGAGGTGCTATTTGATTGGAATATAAGTAGGTCCAGAAGCTGTGGTGAGACTTACCAGTTTTACATCTGTTAAGTTTCCTTTTGATTTTTGTTTGTATTTCATGAGCCTTTGAAAGTTCTGCTGTAAGTCACCTAGGAGATACTTCTACTTTTACCGATTTTATGTGACTAACTCCCACTTTAAAATTACATGCTTTGGTAGAAAGAGCCCACTATCATGTTTAGTAGTTTATTACTTTAAAATTTTTTGATATGTCAATTATTTCTCAGTAAAGCTAAAAAATTGGTAGTTTTGTTTGCTAGTGGATCAACTATAAGTTTTCCAGAAGGTTTGGGGTTTTGTTTTAATTACAGTCTATATAATTAGTTCTCAGCATGTTGAGGTAAAAGAGAATTGCACCAGCAAGCTTTCAATTTCTTCATCTCATTAGGTTTTTAACACGATTATTAGTATCATAATCAGCTATGATGTTTTCTGTTGCAGGTTTTCACATTCTCTGATTTGCAGGGTGTCTTGATTGGCTAATTTAGGCAAATTATTTTGATTGTCTTGATGATGGTTGGCTGATTAGAACACAGCAGGAGTATAATTTCTTCCTGAGAAATGTTGCATTCTTTTGTTTTTTGGTACCAGAACACTAAGTGGGTTTTTCTTTATGTACATTCAATTATGATATTTGCCCATAACACTAGTAGAAAGCCTGGAAAGCAATTACATTAGTGATAGAATAAGCATGAATTCTGTTAGTGGGAAAACCTGGCAATATGAACATGAGGTAGGATGGAGCAATTTACTAAAACTACAGGATCAGACTTTCGGATTTCTACTTCTGTGTGTTTCTATGATTTTTTAAAATCCTGCTTCCCATTGCACAAAAGGTGCTTTTACCATCTCCTGTTCTTAATGCTTCATGCTTAAATTGAGGACTTTACTGTAGAGCTAAAAAGTTACTCAAAAGTTTTCAGAAGTTTACTGATAGTGTTTCATAGTACCTTTTCTTAGCTAACCTTAATGAAAGTGGTTTTTCTGATGGGTAATCTTTCCCCACCTCTGCCAAGAATTCGTCAGTCTCTTTCGTTATTTGTGCTAAAGGCATTCCTGTTAGTTTACTTTTCATGTCTTTCAGTTATTACAAACTTTTCTTAGTTAATTAAGTGGCAAAGAAAGCAGTATTTTGGTTACTATTGTTATGTTTTTTAAGGAAAATGACATTGGTCCTGCAGTTGTATACACTTGAAAAAATTTACTAAATAAATTTTAACTAATTGTTAAGACAGAATAGAAAAGTGGGTGCTTAAAAGATTGTTATCACTTTCCATGACCTTTTTTTTTTTCCCTCAGAAAATTTCATGAAAGGACTTTGTTAGGCTTCCATTTTTGACCCTGTTACCTTAGCTAATGCTCTGAAAGGCATACCTCTCAAGAATAAAACAAAAAAAAGAGGCTTTATATCCCTGAGCATGAAACCTACCAACAATGCAGAGGAACATCTTCCTGCTTAACCTAGACAGCATCCCCATGTTCTTTACTATCACTGGGGTGGGGGCAATTAGAGAGTTACTTAGGATGACGACATTATCAATAAAAGATTGCTGCTGTGTAAAGTCCACTTTCAATGAATGGGCTTTTAAGGACCCATGCCTGGGCAATCGGTTTCCTGGGCTTGTATATAATCTTCAAGAAACCTGTTAAATGCAGTTGTACAGTTAAAATGCAAGGAAAATGTAAGAAGATTTATTAACTGTACACATTAAGGTGAGGGCGAGGTATAATACCTGTGGAAAATATTCAAGTTTTCGGTAAATTCGAGAACCACGAATTTTCAACATGAGTTTTGCTTTTATTTATTTATTTTTATTTAAAAAATTTATTAATCTCTGTTTGTTGCCTCATCAAAGAGAAGACCTGTAAGGAATTTGCATTATAACAAGAATAGACTAGTAATGCCTCACCCTTGAGAAGTAGAGCGGTAGAGATGAAAGGGCATGTAGAAACCGAAGGTCACAGTTTAGTTTTCTGATCCAGGGCATATCCCTTGGTCATGGCTTCGCTAGTTATAAAATGGGATACCTACCTTGAGAGGTGGTTGAGAGCATTTGAGGGGACAACTCATGAGAGTGCCTGCCACCCAGAAGGCTTTCATTTTCATTCAAGCTTCCTTCCTGGTTCCTAAAGCTCATTGAGGGACATTTATGCAGCTTGTTCTGGTCTCTCTGCCTTGTGCCAATAAGTGTTTGATTATATTGCACTCATAATGAAGATGCCTAATGAAACCTCCTATAGAGGCTCACAGTAATGACTTGATTCCAACACTGCCAGTAGAGCTTCCCATCCGAGAAACAGGGGTATTTGGTGTTAATAAGTTAAATTTCAGAAACTAATGGACTCTGCTAATTGAATTCATCTTTGTTAATTAATAAGGTTCTAGTAAATTGGTTGCTTTCTTTCGTAATGCCCCTGCAAAGGAGCAGCAAGATCAAACTAGTTCCACCCTATTCTTTCCTATACATATAGTGGTAGTGACCAAAGTAATGTCTTGCACTTTGCTTTGCTTTGAAACGTTATAGTTGAAACCCTTGAAATTACTGACTTGAGAGTGAATGAGGGAAAAAGGCATGAATTGGGATTCTATGCTTTCTGGCTAGTTTACATTTTAAGAGTTTCTTAAGGGGAAACTTGGGAAATCAGTCTAATAACTACTATTACAGTGCTAATGCTTAAGGGTTTATTGGTTTTATTTGCCAGGTTGTACAAAGAGCAACACCTAGGAAAACTTTTTTTATTTTTACTTGGGAGATGAAAAATAGTTTTGTTTTGTTTTTTTCTCTAGAGGAGGGTAGCTATTGGACTTAGGTTAATAGTGTGGTGATTCTCAAATTTAGAAGTGAGGTCAAAGTGACAATTACCCAGAGAACCATCCATGTTCCCTGGGCTAAGCTTCAGTAAGGAGTGTGTTTTCTAGGAAACTGTCTTCTAGATGCTTGAGTGCCTCTATACTACATGTTGATCCCCAAAGAGCCATATCGATGAAGGACTGATACATTTTCCTCTTCTTTTAACACAGAGAGAATTCCCTAAATTTTTCACATTCCGAGCAAGGGATAAGGTAAGAACTAATTCCTTCTTTTTTTTTTTTTTTAAACACTTATTTTTTTCTTGCAAACCCAAGAGTGGCTTATCTTTGTCGTCTACCCTTTTGGCCATTTTTTCCCTCTAATTGGACTTGTGCTTCCCTTTGCCTTACATGTGTCTTAGAATGAAAGAAGATTCCCTTCTGAATGAGTTTGGTTTAGGAGATAATCAAATGCACTGACCAACCCAAAGAAAGCAATAACTTTCAAAATCATTCTTATACTTAGGATAATCCTAATAATGTGTCATTAAATCCTAATAACTGTTATACTTGGTAGGGTTATTCTCATCACCTACAGTTTGTTTATATTCAGGTCTTATTTATGTGCATTAGTTTGTCAATTTTAAAATACAGAATTTTAGACCATGTTGGTTTCTTCCTGCTACCAGCTTATCTTTTTGGCTCTCTCCATTCACTCAATTGACACGTGCTCTGGAAGAATAATTTAGTTTCTGTACAGTAAATGTAAATACAACTCTTTGAAAAGGTTTATCTATCTAGCCCTGGCTCGTGTGGCTCAGTGGGTTAAGCACTGACCTGTAGACTAAAAGGTCACCCGTTCATTTCCCAGTCAGGGCACATACCCAGGTTGTAGGCCAGGTTCCCAGTTGGGGGTGTATAAGAGGTAACCAAATGATACTTCTCTTGTACAGTGATGTTTCTCTCCCTCTTTGCCCCTCCTTTTCCCTCTCTCTAAAAATAAATAAAATATTTTTAAAGAATTAAAGTATGTGTATACTATACATATATATGTATATGTGTGTATATATACGTATATGTAATTACGTATCTATGGATATAGTATGTTCCAAAGCACCAAATATCTCTGTTTATTCATCATGTATTTACTGTTCCCTTTGTACTATGCCAGAAATGATAAGCATTTTAGACTAGTTGGGTAAATCCAAAACACTGGTATGTGAAGTAGTTGTTAATGTGAAACCATTTGTAGTTTATTATAAAAAAATGAATTATAGATATTAAATGCTACAGGAGTTCTGAGGGGATTGATGTTTTTTGTTTGTTTTTTAATGGAGAGCATCACCACTTGTAAAAGCATAAATGATGAAAGCTTGGGAAGTAAATAGGTTCTTTAGTGCCTAATCTTATGTGCATTATAGCGTCATCCTTGTGTATAGCTCATTTCTATTGTTCATGAGCACATCATACTTATGTTTTTATTTTTAAGCATCTCTTTTACATACACATTCATAACAGAGTTTTGTAACTGCCTCTTGTGGGCTGTTTTTTCTCCAATTCTTATGCTCAGTTTGAAGAGGATCGTATCTATCGTCACTTGGAGCCTGCTCTCGCCTTCCAATTAGAGCTGAACCGGATGAGAAATTTTGACCTTACTGCCATTCCATGTGCTAATCACAAGATGCACCTGTATCTTGGGGCAGCCAAAGTGGAAGTGGGCACGGAAGTGACAGACTATAGGTTCTTTGTCCGTGCAATCATCAGACATTCTGATCTGGTCACCAAGGTGGGTGTTGTCCTTTAATGAGAAGTTGTCCCTGAGGGATGGGAAAGAGGAGCAGTCATGGTTCAAATTAGGTTTTCACTTTTTTGAATCAAAGCTCTTCTTCTTCATCTCACTCTCTAATAACCAGCAGAAGTCTGAGAGTCATGTCTCTCACAGAAGTAAATACTCCATATAATAAGAGGGGCTTTTTTTCTTTCATTTGCATTTTCTTGGTAATGGAAGCATGATCGCACGCAGTTGAGAAAAGGAAAAGTGCACCAACAGGAAAATCACAGGGAGCGTTAGGTGATGATAGAACATAAGGAGAAAAGTTAGAAGGGATCCCATTAAACCTGTGTAGGAGTAGGGTGGTTTCTGTACATAGCAGAGAGCTTCCCGGTGTGTTAGTTAGTACTGCATCCCATAGCCATAACCTTTCCTTTCTAAACAGATTTCCTTTTTTGTAACTGCTCTGTTTGGCATATGTGAGCTATAACCCTTCTGGGGCTTCAGCTCTGGGGATGTCCAGCATCTCCACCTGTTGTAAGGAAATGATACATTAGGAGGCAGGAGGAAGGGCTGCAGAATTCTTCATCTGCCCATGCCTGTCCCTGCTGCCCATGCTCATTGGGCTGACTAGGGAGAAAGGTAGAGAACATCTGTAGCAGGTGCCTCATGATTCACGACCTACCACTGAGTAAGTAATTATTGTAGTCATTTCTTTATTGCCTCTTTTAAAGCACATTAACGTGGATGGTGATTTCTTCCTACACAGGAAGCTTCTTTTGAATATCTGCAAAATGAAGGGGAACGGCTGCTCCTGGAAGCCATGGATGAGTTGGAAGTCGCCTTTAATAATACAAATGTCCGTACTGATTGCAACCACATCTTCCTCAACTTTGTGCCTACAGTCATCATGGACCCATCAAAGGTACGTTTCTCCTTTGCTTCTTTCCTAAGACTAGCAGACCACACCAGGGAGATTTCATTCATGTTTATTCACACGTGGACCTGAAAAGAGAGACTTTGGTCAGCTGGTTGAGCCCTTAATGTTTCAAGTTTACAGAATGCTTCTAAGGCTGAGTTTCTGGGATGGTGTCTGCTATGGCCGTTAAGGGCAGACCTCAGAGCTGAAGGTGGTGTTATTTACTTTGCTGGCCATTGATAGGCAGTACAGAAAATCAGACTTCTTTCTCTTTCTCTGTTGGTAACCTATATAATGACATTGCCATGATAGCAGTCCTGTTTTATATAATTACCTGAGGTTTTCTCATCTAGAATAATTAACTTTGTTTATATAATTACCTGAAGTTTTCTCATCTAGAATAATTAAGTTTGTTATTATTGGGCATTTTGGCAAAGTTACTGCCTCTTTGTACTAAATGTTACTCACCTGATGACCTTAGGGACATAATGTACCTTCCTGAAGTGTCTAACCTGTTTCCCCACAGAGGGAGAATTTGGCTAATAAGGAATTTCACATATTATGTATGTTTTCTTCCCTAAGGCTCTGTTCTAAAATGCATTCCATATATTTTAAGGAAGAAAAACAAAGTGATTCTATACTTGACCTTTTATTCCATGTGTAATAAAAATAGGCTTCTCTCTGTGTCTGCTCCCACTAACCTTTTTCTATCATATTGTAGAATTTGAATAGGAGAACCAGTATATATCCATTTCTCCCAATCAATTTTAGGCATGAACTTTTGCTTTTTGAGCTTAGGGTCTAAGACCGAGAAGCCTTTTTCCACTTTTTTCTTCAAGACTCTAAGCTATTAAACAGTTGTGTTTAGTCTGTCAGGAAAGGCAAGGACAGGGCAACTCATTGAGCATCCAAGTCTCATCATGTAGTTTAAGCAAAGGTCCTCCTAGGCATTCTGGAACTGCTGAAGCTAAAGGACTTAAAACATGGCCTAGACACATGTAACTATGTAACATAATATTTAGCATCTTAACCATTCTTAAGTGTGGAGTTCAGTGGCCCTTGGTACATCTGCATTGTTGGACAATCATCCTCACTAGCCATCTCCAGAGTTCTTTTAATCTTGCAAAACTGACACTCGGTGCACATTAAACACTGACTCCCCATCATCCTTCCTCCAGCCCCTGGCAGCCACCATCCTGCCTTCTATCTATGGACGGAGTTAGCCTACCATTGAGTTTTTATATCAGCCTCTCTGTTCCACTCCAAACACCCTGACTCTGCCTTCTAATCATAGGTAGCTGTCAATTTCTTACAGATAGAGACTGTTGACTTTGGTTCCCTTGAGAAAAGAATGGGTATATATCTCTTGGTTAATAAGTGAATGTGGAAATAGAGAAGTTGTCTCCTTGAAACCCATTTTAACCTAAAATTGTATGGTTCAGAAACAAATTACAAAGGTGACACATATTTCTGAAAAACCATAAGAGAAGGGTGGTAAGAGATATTTCTGAGATTTTTCTAAGTTGAGAAAGCATTTTGGAAAAGATACTTCACTTAAGAAACATTAATGTTGAGTAGTATGTCCTAGCTGCCTGCAGCCACGTTGGAAAAAAAAATGTTTTTACTTTAGCATGTCAATAAGGCAAAATCACATCTAAGGCTCTTTGGTTAAAATAACTCACCTGAAAACTAGAAACACTAAGCTGTCTGGGTATAAAGCTTAGAGACACTAGAGAGCATCTGCTTCATATACTTAAATCCCAGTTGGGCTTGATAATGATCAAGCTTCAAAGCTCTGTTTAGAAAGGAAACATTCTAGCACCACCTACAAATTGCCTATCTTTAATTTGTGCAATTTACCAAGAGACATATATCAAAAAGTTTAATAAAAATGTATGGAAAAAAGCTCATGGTGGTAATTGCTATGTTGATTTAAGGTCCTGTAAGTGCAATGAAACATAGTTACCAGGCATATAAATGTTACTTAATAGCTGTTTAACTAGAGATTTTATTCTTATTTGGAGTTTTCTCTTAAATCCCTTGGCTTATAATTTTAGATACTGCAGATCTTTGATGTAGAATATGTATGTAATTGGAAAAGGGGAAAGGAGTTGTACACATTTGGATGTTGCAAGCCATAGAAAACCACTCATATGTCAGGCCAGCATGAAATTGTCCCCAACTTGTTCCAAGCAAGAGTAGTGTTGGGGAGAAACTATATGACTTTTTCTAAGAAATCGAGGTGGCATACTTCTGAAGAAACCAGCATCTTTTTCCATTCTTCCTTGGCTAATTACAAGGGCACTTAAGTTTTGTGTTTGGTGGTGTGTGTGTGTCAGATTGAGGAATCTGTGCGGAGCATGGTAATGCGCTACGGAAGTCGGCTGTGGAAGTTACGAGTCCTTCAGGCAGAGCTGAAGATCAACATCCGCCTGACACCAACTGGAAAAGCAATTCCCATTCGCCTCTTCCTGACAAACGAGTCTGGCTATTACTTGGATATCAGCCTGTACAAAGAAGTGACCGACTCCAGGACAGCACAGGTACAGTAGTCAAGCAGAAGCCAAACTTGGAGGTCTCCTCAGAGTTTTTATTTGGTCCCACAGATAAGCCACTTGCACTTGTTATAGAAAACCCAAACTCATAATTCCCATTGGTTCACCTGGTGAGGTTGCCTCTACCAGCTCAAATGATTATATGAACTTGAAAAACTTCATTTGCCTTTTCTTATGCATGTGTGTTGCTAATTACGGGTCTTATAAAACCCTCAACCTTTGGTCATACATTGGTGAGACCTAACAGATGCCAAATGAACCTAACTCCAGAGGTAATTATGCAATTTAGGGTTCTTTCTTAGAAGGCTCTTTGGCTGCTTTGAGCAATCTTATCTTTTCTGATCTGATTTGTCCTTTTTACTGTTTTTAGCCTAGTTAGACCTCTCATTGGTAAGGAAAGAGGAATTACTGAAATATGTCACCAACTCCTATTCTTAAAGAAGGAAAATTTCACCATAATAGTTTGAGTAATATCAAGCAGTGATTTTCATTATATTTACCCATTGTTATTCCATTTAGATATATTCTCTTGCCTTCAAAGAGTTCAGAGTATTACATGTCTATTAAAAAAGCAAAGTGGAAAACTTGAACCCATTTTTCAGGTAGAAAAATTGAGAATGTGAACATGGAAAGTGACTTTTTGAGTAGATTGGTTCAGTGATAACAGAGAATTCCCTTTTAATCTGTTTTACCACCTTAGTTTCTAAATATTTGGATCATTTGCTGTGAAATTGGATTTAGGTAGATTCACCACTTTTTATGTGTTTCTTAGAAAGGTGCTATTTCAAGTCTTTGCACTGAACTTGGGAAGTGCATTTCTTCTGGTTAAAGGATGAACTTACTCCAGTATGTGTACAAAAAAGTTTCAGTCTGTTTTATGCGTTGGATGCCAGAAAGAGATTATGTCTCTTGTTTTTATCTGTGTCCTTTTAAATCCAGGAACAGAGGTAACAAAAGACATTTTTATTAGTACTTTGAAGATGAATTTTAAAAGTCTGAGTTTGGATGGCTGTCAGAGTGACCTTTCATTTTGTGCTTTGAGTCCCAGTTAGATGACCAGAGATCTGTCCTATGAGAAGTGAACAGTTACAAACAGGCCAGGAGAAGCATGCAGGATCATAAGAGGTTGGCAAGAGAAAGAGTATTCAATCATTTTTGCTGCATTTGATGTTTTTCAGGGCAACCTTAAAGACATTTTCAGTCAAAGCTTTCCATGGGTAGGGATGTTTTTAATTAACTTCTACAACGGCTTCAAGGCAAGTCTATTCTTGTGAAAAATAAGATGGCCACTTGAGATTTCAATGTTTATGATAAATAAGTTTGTTCTTCATAACTACTTTTTCCCCTTTTATCAGAAACTCTTATATTTCCTTCATGCTGGCTAGTGGTGACACAGGGACACGAAGGCGAGGAAGCCTTCAGTCAGGATTTAGCACTACTGCTGGCACAGAATAAACATTCAATAAGTTCCTGAATGAATGAATGAGCTACCTTTAGCCTTAGAGAGAACCCCTTTTACCACGTCCTGCATATTTGGGATCCCTGAAGGAAGAGGTCTCCCTGAGGTGCTTCATTCAGTAGAGGGAGTTCAACAGGCAGTGCCCAGTGCGAACTGAAGGGAGGAGGGAACCAGAAGAAGAATAGCCTCCCACTTGGTTCTGGCACTCCTAATGCCTACCTGCTGCTTCTTTTGTTTTGTCCTGTTTCTTTGCTCTACTGAATCGTTATAGTAATGTAGAATAATACAGAATCATGTGGGTCATTCATTCATTTGCTTGTTAATTTAACATATTTTAGAATTATCTCTGGTGTGTCAGGTAGTGTGGATACAAAGATAAAAAGTGATTTCTGTTCTCGAGATATTTACATCACAGTGGAAGAAGCCAAATAATTAGTTTCTCTGTAGTGTGATTATGATTCTGCCATCTTAAAATAAGTACAGAGTTCTAAGGGAGCAGAGTATGGGATTAGAGATGGTTTTCCAAGAAGCTCTTTCATGGCCTCTAGTGAAAGATGTGTGATGTGTTAAATGTATACATATTTTCAGGAACTTATAAAACATGTACTTAACCAATTTTTAATTGTGACATCCATTATAGTAGAAAATAAAATGAACAGAGAAAGCTGGTCATTCAGAGGTTTCCAGTACTATCCATTACTATCAACCTCCTACTTTGGCAAATTAATTTTGTTTCTTTTTTGTTTTGTTTTGTTTTTGCTGATAAGGAACAAGGTTGACTGGCTTGAGTTTCATTGTTTCATTTTCCCTATATAGTGTTTGTGGTGTTAGCTGTAATGAGCACTCATTTCAGACAATTATAGTGGGGAGAAGAGAACTGGGTAATCCAGTGCATAAGTCAGTTGATTTTTAATGTGAAGTGTAAAGGAGAGACATTCGTTTAAAAATAATCTTTATTGAGATGTGGTTTATATATATGTAAATACACCCATTTTATGTGTCCCTTTCAGTTCTGAAATACACCTGTGTACCACCATCATAATCATGATAGAGTGCATGTTGATAGGCTCCAGAATTCTCTTGTGAGTCCAGTTCTTTCATACTAACATTTTGAACCTCTAAAAACATTAGTATTTTTATCTTGTACATTCCTAAGACACTGCTAATTCTGTGTCCCACCTGGTGACTTTAGCCACGGTCAGAGAGGAAGATGGGAACTCCATCCTATGGGGTTTTGAGTAGCCCAAGACAAGTTTTGCCCAGAATAGAACCTGACTGACAAGCCAGCAGAACACAATTATTCGTCTGAGCTAAGGGGCTAAGGATTCACTTAGCTGAACTATACCCAGGGCTTAGCTAAACACTTAATTCTCTTCTCGTGGCTGTATAGAAGGTTCACAAATCTAATGATTAATAGCAGACTTAAGCTTATATGTATTAGGCCTGAATAGATATGTGGGTAGATACACACATTCTCACAACCCAAGCTCCATATCTATTCATTGCATTGGGAATCTGTGTTTTATGTATTCATGCATAAAGTGCCTAGTTTAGTGTCATTCAGCCTCTGAACCTTCCATAAATATTAATTGAATAGAAAGAATGGCATTCCTTATAAATATTGATAAGCAAATAAAATGAAATATATGGGTATTGAGTATGAAGTACTCTTCAAGAAATATTTGAGTTAAAATGATTAAAAGCTGGTGTTGGTGATTTCATTATATGACAATATGAGTATTATAGGAGCTATCCATTAGTTGTAGGTACAGTGTACCAGGGAAACACATATATGTTTAGATATTATGTAGATATATATAATTTAATAAAATAAATTTATTTTACTGTAGGCTATGTCTTTTAAGCTAACAAGAATTAACTAGCCAAATGGATGGATGAACTCTACTTGTAGCAGAAATCTTTGAAGCCTTTGTATGGCTAATAATACTTGTGAAGCACCTTCTAATCAAATAGACTAAAGCATAGATGGTATAGAAGAGCCTGATCAGGCCTTCTACTATTGGGGAAAGAACAGAATTTTTTTTAACGCATAGCTGCTTCTCAACTTAAATACCAGTAGCACTGTTCAGATTGGTTAGTTGACATACTTCATTCCTGAATAGGTGGAATTCAGCTCACTTTAAAAGGCAGACGTTGTCAGTCTGTCTTTGAAATGTGAGATTTACACTATACTTTCTTGTTGATTTCAACAAGTCCAAAAGTGAAATCAGCCTATGGTATACAGTTGGCCACATGCCATTTTTTGCAATTGGTTAATTTGTAGAGAGGTGAGAGCACCATGTACCAGTCCCCATTGTTAACACATTGTTGATGGCAATTTTAGAGCAAAAGCTAATGCAAGTTCACACACTCACGGGTTATTGGTCAAAAATGTTTGGGCTTGAAAACACGAGTTTTTTTGTGACCAGTCAGTGAGGTGTTAAGAAGCATATCTTAGCTGTTCAAACCAATAAAAATATGTTTCAGGAAATAACATGTATGAGAAAAGCCCCTTTAGGCAGCTATTTGATTTTTTTCTTTGTCCAAGTCCCCATGTCACACTCTTTTTCCTGCAGATCATGTTTCAAGCATATGGAGACAAACAGGGACCATTGCATGGAATGTTAATCAACACTCCCTACGTGACCAAAGACCTGCTTCAATCAAAGAGGTTCCAAGCACAATCCTTGGGAACAACATACATATATGATATCCCAGAGATGTTTCGACAGGTAATGATGGCTGATGGGGGGCTCTGACATACGCTTAAGAGGCAAGGTTTTGTTTGACTCCATCAGACGCAGCTCAGCCTGGAATGATGCACTCCCGAAGGGCAGGAACTATCTTGACACTATTCTCATTTCTATGTTGTTTGGGATTTGATGACTGCCAACCTAGATGCTGGATGGTTCTTTATGAATTAACAGGAGGAATGGTGAGGATAGAGCCTCTGAATAGGTGAGAGTAAACTGAGAGCACATGCCTGTGGTAGCAGCTTACAATGACCTGTGTGAGGAATTAGGGTCAGGTATGCTTCCTATATGCCTATATGCAAATTATGGATATTGAAGAGGTTTAAAACTCTAGTTCTCATTTTCCTGTTTTCCAAGATAACTCAGGTCCCTCTGGCTTATAGCCTAGGTTAATATGATGAGAATCAATACAGATAACATATACAAATGGATATAGAGTTCATGGTATACAGTTTAACGTATCAGTTCTTTTGTGGGAGATTTATTATAGATGAATAAAAACTAGCATGGGAAAATATGATATTATGAATCTTATCCTCTATACAAAAATAAATTCCTTTGATCTGCATGGTGAATCATCTTTATGCTGCAGTTTTTTCTTCCATCTATAGAAGGCAAGAAAAGTATATCACCAGCAGAAAATGCAACAGATAAAGAATAAGGTAGCAAAAGAATACTGAATTTGTTCTTTTTAAAAAAATCTATGAATATAGAATTTTTCCCAATCCCTTAGTTAATACCACCAGTATTACCACATTTGGATTTTACTAAAGGTAATATATGTGGCCTTGATAAATTGCCTGTCAATAATTTTTATATTATTCACAAATGCAAGAGATTTCCTTATGTAACCACTCGTTTACAAGTTCTCTCTTTGGAAACAGGTAACTTCATTCAGTATTACTGGCATTGTTAGCCTAAAAGTTGTCTCGCTTTTGTTTTCCAGTGCCAGTGCTATAAACAAATTATATAGCACAGTCTATATAATTCTTCCTGTAGTATAGACATAAATATAGTGATTAGGACATTTAGGTATGAATAAGTTACATTGACTTAAAATGTTGCTTTGAAGCAAGCAAAGAAACAACTGAAGTCATTCTTACTTCATGAGGCACTTGTTTTGGTAGTAGGAAGTTGGAAATGGAAATTGTGATGGTTTTTAAATGGATAAGCATGTCTATTCGTCTTTCTCAAATTTAAGCAGAATTGACATGCACACTTATAAACAGTCATACACCTCTGTGAGCTAATTCCTGCTTATGGTCCTGTAGCTCTTTAAAAATATTAGAAAAAGGATGCTTCTCTTGAACATCTAGCAGAAACTTTGTTCTTGCCTTCTTGAGATTTCTTTATATTCGTCCAGTGTTATGTCACATTCCTGGTGATTTTTGTATTGCCAAGTTTCTCTAGGATTTTTCTTTTTTCTTTAGGAGGATCGATGCTACTTAGCTTCTTATTATAATTTCCCAGGGATATTGTTAGGTCTGGTGTATCTGTTAATGCTCTAGTGATTCAGAATTGCTTATTAGTTTGACTTTGTTGAAAAAGTGCCTGATTTTTGGCATGTAAAATACATTGCGTAAGAAATAATAACAAATCTATCTTAACAGATTGAAAGCTATAGATTTGGTCTGATGTTTGGATACCTAGCAGAATACTTGGAAAAGAAAGAGCAAAACCAACCTAACCAAATCTTAATATTTTTATCCATGTTGAAATGCTAATTGTCATTGATTACCTCAACCTCTCTTCTCCACTAGTCCTTGATCAAACTCTGGGAATCTATGTCCACTCAAGTGTTCCTTCCTTCACCCCCTCTGCCTTCTGACATGCTGACGTACACCGAACTCGTGTTGGATGATCAAGGTCAACTGGTTCAGATGAACAGGCTTCCAGGAGGAAATGAGGCAAGTAGTTGAGTCACCTTCCCCCTTTCATATATGGCTCTGTGCCCACTAGTACCAGCTTTCCATGGGATGGTCACTGAACAGTGTTAATTTAGATCCAAGACATAGGAAGCATGTCTTGGTAGAATTCTTTAAAGAGTGAACATTAACTGGTTATCACAGAATTATTGTTTCATATTTTAGGTGTGATAATGATACTGCTTTATTTTAAAATAATATTACAGCTTTGCTCTTAAAAAAATATTTTTCTATTAAATATACATAATAAAATAGCTACAGATAAAATGCTCTGATATATAGTATTTACTTCAAAATAATGGGGGAGGGGGTGCGGTGAGTGTGGGAGTATAAATGAAACAAGATTGGCCATGAATTGTTAATTGAAGTTAAAGGATACATAGGAATAGATTATTTTCTCTCTTTTTGTATATGTTTAAAATTATGAGATTTTCTTATAAAAAGAGCATTTAAAGTACTGTTTTGCTTGATGATTTTCTCTACTTGGATGTCTATTACTTGCTGTTTTTCTTTACTTGGATGTCTATTTGCCTACTAGTATCCCATATTTTGGTATGTTTCTTATGCTCAAGTAATTTGATCTGATGCTGTTGTGAGCATGGTAAATATTCAGAACCAGGGATTTAAACAGAAAAGAAGGTAACAGAGAACCTATTTCTGATTCAAGAATGCATTTTCTAGCCTTGGAGTCCTTTCTTCTATAGTGCACTATTAATAATGATATTCACAAAGTTATTTTCTTCCCCCAAACCCTATATCCACCTCCATGCATTGATATACTTCTTGATTTTAACTATGCTTTTAATGTATAGTTATAATAACAATGATTAACAGTAATGAACCTAAAAAGAGATATGTTTTTACTTCAACCTTAGATATAATCCTAGATTAGCCCCCTTCCTTAGAAGGAGCAATCTTTCAATTTTATGCAGTATCTTATTTAAAAGGAAATGTTACTCTATGTATAAGGTGTATGGCTGTTTCACTAAGTACACCAGTGGATACCAAAAGTAAATGAAAGTATTAAGATGGATGTAGCCATGGACCAAATGAAAAGTATCAGACTTGTAAGAGTCTTCTAATCTAACACCTTGACAAATAGCAAAGGCAAGAGGCTAGAAAGGAAGGATGTGTAGCATTTTGACAAGCATAGGCATATACTCGTTAGCACACAAAGTTGAAGCAGTGGTTTGTGCCACTGTGTGTAGCGTGTACTTAGTGAGCCCCTCAACAGCAAAGAAAAGCTTCATTGTGCTAGACTTAAATTCTGAGTCATTGAACAGTGTAGTCTCCGGGAACGGAAGGCACCCTTGTGAATGTGGAGCTGAGAGAAAATGGTTTTAACTAATGTAATTAAAACACAAAATGAGATTTTTGGCCACGTGAAAGCTAGCTGCAGTGCTGTGTGAAACCTCTTGCCATGATCTTTCTCTCCTGCTTTCTCTCCGCTCTCATTCTGTGTTTGAGCGAATGGAGACTGGGGAAATAGTGAAGTCCCAGAGGGACAGAGCTCTGTTCTTGCTGAAATTACAAGCACAGAGCTGCCTGGGCATGAACATGTAGTGTTTACTCTGCCAGTATGAATACAAATAGTCTTATTATACGGGACTCTGGACCCAAGACCACACACACACACACACACACACACACACATACACACACCCACGAATAAAAAAATTAAAGGTTTTTTTTAACCCCTTTAAGACCAACAGACCTTGATGGAAAAGAGCTGTCTTACACTATAGCCGGAAGTGGTAGTCAGTATAGGAACCACCTTTCCCTTTGCCTGTGCTTTAATAATTTTGAAATCTAACAGTAGTGACATTATTTTTGCATTTTTGTCAGTTCTCATTTTCTTCCTCTGTTCTTTTCCCTCCTTAGTTGCCTATTTTCTTTGTTCTCCCTTTCCTTCAAATGATTGACTGGAATTGAGACTCAGCGTTAGCTTGCTATTTCTGAGTCTTTGAGCTCTGGAGAAGTGAGACCCCACATCCTTTTGTGAACAGTTAGTGACTAAAGCCTGGGATGGCTGATGAAGTCAGTCAGCGGCCAAAGCTAGATTATAGGGCACTGCACAACAGGAATAAGGTTGGGGTATTAGTATCAAACTCTGTTACCAGAAGCTTGAACATACAATGGAGCCTGTCCACTGAGAGATTTACTGATCTAAAGGCAGAGTTTCAGCAGGCGGAACTCTGAGAGACCACAGTGCCTAAGAGATAGTTCGGTGTTAATACAATGTATTTCCTCATGCTGAGCCCACTTCTATCAGGGCAAGTTGACTTTCAGCTATTACAGTTTAATTTTCTTTGACCAAAGACACAAGTTAGTCTTGAGCCTGGCACTCTGCTTATTACCCAAGAGTGATGTGAGGGGATAGAAAAGAGCTCATGCTGATGAGATGTGGTGCAAATCTGTCCTGTCCCAAAGAGAATGGGCATCTGAACAGAACTTTGAGAAATAGTTTTATTAAAAAAGGAATAAAAAATTGACCTGTTAATGTTCTGAGAAGCCAAGGCTCAATGTAAATGTATTGATGCTACATAGACATTAAATCATTATAATGTGGTGTTCTCCAAAGGTGACGGCTCTACCAGGTCATCATCTTGGGTGATATTGTATTACCTTGAAGGATTGGAGTTCCTGGGTTTAAAAGCTGACACATAGATATAAGGGAAGAAGGGAAAACAAGAGATTCCTGCAGAGTTTCCCCATAAATTGAGATGCTTTTCTCCCATAATCAGAGGCAGCAAACCTGCACTTATCAGACCATTGGCTATATGGGTGGCGAGTCTTTCTTCCTTATTTTTTATTTCCAGGACAGTAAATAGGTAAAATGGTGATGGGTCCAGGATTTGGAACAATTCCGTTCCATTTAGTTTTAGGTAACTCGTGTGCCATTCGAGGAAGAATATTGGCTCTTTCAGCAGAGATGTGACCTGCATTTTGAACATCGTGCCCGTGTTAAAGCAGGAGGAACAGAGCTTTTCCGCTGTGGTGTTAGCTACATTCTATTTTCCTAGTTGTCCCTTTGCCATCAAGAAAGATGTTACTGCAGGAATGCCACCTTATGCATGATGAAAGGTGTAGGAGAACACATTTTTCTCATTGTCAGATTTGAATGGCATTGCATTTAGTATGAATTCAGAGTAGAAATAAAAGAGATGTAGACTGAATCTGTGAACTATGTTACTTGCAGACAGCTCCAGAGACAAGTTATCCAGGAATTTTTGTTTAATAGTTTCAAGCAAAGATGAAAACTGAGGAAAATAGGATTGCAGCATAGACTAAACTGATTTCATTTCTAGTTGATTTCATAATGTTACAGTGATGAGCATTGAATGTAAACACACAACTATTGAGTGTGGGCTGCCGAGCCTGGATACGGAAGAAATGCAGCCAACCAGCAGTTCTATTCTTACCACATCTCAATTTTGGAGGAATTGTTTTCATTTTCCTGCCAGTTTGCTAACCTGTTTTGATCATTTGGTGGAAGCTGTAATTGCAGGTAGGAACATTTCGAGTAACAGTTCACAATCCAGTGCTGCTGCATTTTGCACTAAATCCTGTTATCAAAAGGCTCAGTCAGGCTAAGATCAAGCCAAGGGCTGTAACCGACTTGACAGAGAACAACTTAACTTCGCCTGGTAGGATAAAGAAACCACTAGCCTTCGTGAGACTATGTTATTTTTTCTGAAATGTTACTAGCATTCTTTTGTTATATTTCCTCTAACAGTTTTGTGAAACTAGATCATGAATCTCTAAATAAGGCAATGATGAAAGATACAGAGATACACCTTTTTACAATAATTGTTTAGTGAGGATAGAAACTAGGACCCTGTGTTCCTTTTATTTCAGAACATGGCCCTTTTAAAAATGTGAACCCATCCAGTCCCTGTCATCACTCCTGTCATAATGAAAAACTGAGATGAGACGAAAAGATGCTGTGTTTAGAAGCAGTTTTGACAATCAGGATGTGTACTCCAAAAAAAGATTGGTAATTAGAGACTGGAATTCTTGCATGGTATTAAATTTTTCCCTTAACATTTTTTTCCTGGGAGATAGTCATAGTCCAAATTGAATGCAATTTAATGATCACCTGCATAACACAAAATTAAGAATTGTAGTGGCTGAAAGGCTTCATTTTTTCCAACAGGCACTAGGTGTCAGGGTTTTTCCTTCTCAACTCCTTAGCATTCAGGCAAGCCTCTTGATTTGCCCTGTTTGGTGAGGCAAATCCAGCAAGTATTCTTCCCCCCTTTTCAGTTTCATTTGCTAGGCTTTGCCTAGTGTTTCTACAACGTGCAATTACATTTTTAACTCTTTTTTTTTTTTTTTTTTTTTTTAAGATTTTATTCATTATCCTTAGAGAGAGGGGAAGGGAGAGAGGCAGAGAGGGAGAGAGAGCGACATCAATGTATGGTTGCCAGGCTTGCAACCTGGTTATGTGCCCTGGCTGGGAATCGACGTTTTTGGGGTGGAAATCTGTGGAACTTTACCTCATGGCTGTGCACATTTTTATAGGAAATAATTTTTTAGAAAGAGGATGATAAAGGGAAAAAAAATAGTGTAAACAGAAGACTAGCTGCCATCACAACTGGTATCTTGGCTTCAGTTCTGCTTTCTATTCTTGGAGGTGAAATGTTTATGATTAGGAATTCTAGAACTGCTCAGCCATGCCCCTATTTAATTGTTGGCAGTGTGACAATGTCCAGTCTACCAAGGTATAAGCATCTCTTTACTATTTTATTATAAATATTCCAAACTTACAGGAAAATATGGAGAGTGATATGACAAATACCCTGCATTTTCTGACCAGCTTAAACACATCTTACAATTTGACATTGTTCCTTAATGTGTTGCTATAATCCTTTGAAAATCTCTAATTTGAGTATGAAAAAATAGATGAGAGGAAATTTGCTAAGTATATATAAACCTACAAAATTGGAAGAAATTAATTAGTAGATTCATTTTGACAGTTCTAGGCTGGACTTCTTAACCCAAAGGACCTCTTATTTTAGAAAAAGCACCATAACCCTCCGTCTTAATTCACTTGGCTGACATTTTCCATACTCTCAAAGGAATTGCTTGGGCTATCGTGGATTCAGATTCTAGTGGAACCCATTATATTTTGAAACTCTAGCTGCAGAGAGTATGCACATATCTGTGAGCTTGAATAAGGAAAGCATTGACTATTTCTCATGCACTCAAAACCCGAAATATTCCTCTAGTTTAACATTAGACTTTGGTGTATTATTTTACTTGATTTACTCTCAGAATAGTTCCATGAATGTGAAGCTAATTTGGATGTATTTTACTGTGCTTTTGTTTCATTCTTTTGAAATCAGTTTACCTTTTCACGCTGGGTGCGGAAATTGAGTCGATGTCAGTCTTAGATAAATGTTGAAAAAGAGGCATATTTGTATTGTAGTGTGCAGAAGGTGAGCTCTGAAATAGACCTGATAAAAGCAGATCTAAAAAACAAGACCATGGTCTGTGCACTGATTGTTCAAGTTATCAAGAGAGACTAATGGTCCTTGCCACCAACCTATCCATGAAGACTGGAGAATGTAGGTGCTTGGAGATCCTATACAGAGAGTATCACAAACCACTGGTTACATATAAACATTCATAATTTATCCTTGCCATGTTTTTTATCAAGGATTTCACAAAGCCAATTTTGAATCCTTTTAGGCCTAGTAAGATAAGAATTTCAAGTGTAGTAAAAGACATGAAGTATGCGGTAAGGTAGTTTTATTTAAAATTATGCACTTTTCTTACGTTATCCTCATTCTAAGTGAGCATGTTTGGGGGTGTCTAAAATGTTTTTGTTTGTTTAAAATACTCCTCAGAACCAAGTTGAATCCCTTGTTGGAAAAATATTAAGGTGAATCTTGAAATGTAGCTCCTCCTGCTATGGAATTATTTTAATGAATTTCTAACGTTCTTTTGGGATGTGTACTTTTCTTAGAATTCCTTCTGAGTGAGTTTTATTGGTTGGAGATTTCCAATCATGTTGATTCATTGAGTTTGGCTCATTTTGTTAGCAGCAAACCAAGGCCCAGTGAACCTAACTTGCTTTGAAAACCCCGGCGTATCCATCAGCTGACTTCAGCAGCACTTGTGGAGGTCTCCCTGGTTCCTTTCAAAGTCAGTCCTCAAATTAGCCTTTAAACAAAAGAAGGTACTTGTCCGCACTTTTATACATCTTAACTTTTGAGATTTTACTGAAAAAGGACGTGATACAGTACCCTATGTCAAGAAACTTGACACAGCTACAACTAGAGGCAGTAGTGAACATCAGGACAGCAGCAGATGACACCATCGGATGAGGTGTAGGACGGAGCATCGAGTCCAACGCTCGTTCATGTGATCAATGGACAAAGCTTCTGGAGCTGCAGCAGGCCACTTGGTTAACCGCTGTATCAGCCAGTCATGCCTGCACCCCATTTCTCAAATACCACTTACTTGCATTTGCTCCATTGCATGTTTCCTTCGAAAACTGTATTTTATTAAAGCATTGTGTGCACATCTATAAAATTAATGTGGTTTCCTATAAGTAAATATTACAGAGAGAAATAATTCCCCTATTCAAAATTATTGTTTCCAATCTTTGGAAACATTTTCTAAGGGTTATCTCTGGGATAAAAGTGTTTTGCTCTGACAGTGGTATTTTTTTCTTACCTGCCTATCAGTTTTTAGAAGGGTTGAGGTAAGTTTGTTCAGCCATTTTTTAATTACCCAAGCATGGAAAAAGGTTTTCTCAGCTGTTAAGAAAGTTTTCAGCTCTTTTATGTGATCATACGAACCAGGCAATGGAACATGATTTCCAGCAGATAATACAATATAGAAAGATACTGACATTTTTTCAGCATGCTTTTGCTCAATAGCACAAATTAAGCCAAATATTGCATTGCCGTATGGCTTTAAAATATACATTTTTAATACCTACACAGTATTGTCTAATATTTCACTGAGTGTGTTTTTCCCATGAGATTCTAGCATGAGTTAAAATGTAATTATTTTTTATAGTATTTAAATAAAGTGAAGACTTAATATCCCATACAAGATACAAAAGGAGATAAAATGACATTTTATTACATGTCTGTAAAAGAGATCAAGTTCAGATTCCTTCTCTCTAGGTCTTAGTTTTGCCTTCTCAGTGATGCGAATGATGCTTAGGTCCCTTGCAGCTCTAATCTCGGAGTCTTTGTGCTGTTGCTCCAGGGCCCTGCAGGACAGTCATCTTCCTGGCAACAGCAGTAGTAGAACAATAGCTACCAGAGGCTCTGGCCGAAAAACTCAACTTTCAGACTTTTAGCATGGAAAATAAAGCTGCAGCATCTCAGCTACAGCCTAACCTTTAAATTATTACAGCTGAGCTCAAAATGAGGAGATAGACATAAGAAAGACAACCCTGGCAAAGATATTTCCTTTCTGCTTCCCACAGCATAGCTAAAGTTGATGGATGCTTCTTAAGATAGCCTTAAAAACAAAATCTTGTCTTGTTTTGGCCCTTAGCTTTCTTTAGTGAGCTTAATATTGTTTTATTTTGTAGTAGCAGCAGCTTTGGAAAACGCATGTATATGTGTGCATCCATGCATGTGTGTACGTGTATGTGTGCACATTCTATCCACATTGATAGTACAATTAATGTTGATGTCAATTTTGGTGTTAACTTTGGGTCATAATTAATGTTGACACTTGGTGTCAGACTAATGGCATTTATGGGCACCATCAGAATAAATGTTAATATTATCATGTTTTTAGTATCTGTTATAGTAACATTAAACCAACATCCTCCCAGGAGAAAAAATACATATATGGATAGATAGATAATGTCTTTCTGTATTGCTGGTGTTACTCAGTGAGAAAATGACATCTCAGGGCAGAATCCTAATCACTGTTTGGAGCATCAGAAATAATGATCACCTCTGATCGGAGGTTGTGAATAATTCATTCGGTTTGATTTTCACGTCCTGTCCAGTGATACTTTTCAAACCAAATGTGTTTCTACAGGAAAATAATGGTCCCACTTCTTATGGAAATACTGTGGCACAAATCATTTTATCCACATAAAAACAGTTAAATAAGACTGTTGTCTTCTGCTTGCTTTCTCCTCCCCACTCCCTCCTCCCTCACTTGGCGCGTGTTTATTCTAGCATCAGACTGTGGCCAGAGAAATATTTGCCTCCTTGGAAATTTGTATAAGGAAAACATATTTATTTCTATTTATCTTTAGCTTATTCACAGTAACTCTTTTGATCCTCATCAGTTTTTTGCTTTAGGTTAATTAGTTTAGGTTGATAACCTGAAACCTAAGAAACTTGCTAATTGGAACATTCTGTTATCAAAAATCATCTGAAATGAATTCTTTTCCCAATGATTTATGGCTGTATTAATGAAAATATAATTGGCAGTTAACGCCTAGAACCACATGGTGAGGCAGTGCCCCAGTGAGGCAGTGGTCAGGGAAGAAAGTTGGTGGCATTGCCAGGACCCAAAGCCCGAGTCTGAAACTCATTATACACCATCCACCCACTCACCTTCACAAGCCCCTTTTTGGCTACTTGTTGCCCTTTTGTTGCTTCTTTAGCCCTTAGTCCTGTTTTCTCTAGGTTTCACTTGCATAAAAGCATGTGAGGGAGAGAGAAGCTGAAACAAGGGGATTCGGTGATGGAATTTCCTTCGGTTATTATTTTGCAGTTAATACACAAAGCAACTTGGGCTTCAGTGAAATCAGTGACTGTCCTATTCCTAATCACATTGTCACACTATGTGTATGCTTTTATACTGATTGCAGAATTTTCAATAGCATATCTCTGTTGTGTGTATAATATAAATAGACCCATCTATATAAACTAATTTGACTAAAAAACTTAGTGTCCTAATTAAATGGGGGAAGGGGGCGGATAATGACTGTTTTTTGAAGTAATGACCCAATCCACTGAGACAAAGCTATTCTTAGATAGAATATTTTGAACCATTTCTCCTGACTGTTGTGACCCTTTTTTTCCCCTCTAAATCGAACAAGGGCAGGAGGAAGCATTTTTCAACCTAGTTCTCATCATCAGACAGAAAGTATTTTGCATTCAGAAACCATTTTCAGGATTAAATTCAATTTTGTCAAGTGATTAGTTGAGTTTGGTAGAGAATAATTAAACAGCACAAATTTGGAAATGGCTGTGGTACTCCACTTGAGGAGAGCAGTTGCTATTCTCAAATTGGAGCCCTCTTTTAGTGCTTGTGCATGCTACATGGATTCCTCTGTTACATGTCTTTGCAGCTGCTGCAGACCTGCATCAGTTGACACTATGTGTTCCTGCCCTGGTCTGCTGGGAGAAATAGGAGAGTGGGTGAACTGATACCTTGCCTGCCTAACAGTGCAAATGTCCTTTTATGTACATACGTTTATAAAGCTCTTAGCCCCCTTCAAGATGGAAGGCTCTGTATAAATATAAGCCTTCGATTTTAGTACATGTTTGTCATACATATGGTACAGTCCTAAATATGTATTTAGCTGATAGGCACTGTTCTTGTCTATTGTACAAATATTGACTTTAAAAGTATAAATATGTATTTAACCATCAGACCAGAAAAACACTGAAGCAGTTACTTCTCAGGTAGAGATATTAATATTGTATAAACCTATATATACATATGTTTACATTCTACCATGTCAATGCAGAGCATTTCTTTAAAAAAAAATACAAAACAAAATGATAGCCCCAACAAACTAAGACAGTTCCTGACATTCTTCACCCTTTGAGGTGAGTCTTGATCTTTAATTTTCATGTTTAAATCTAACATTATAAAATATGATCTGTTGTATGACTAAAGTGTGAAAAATCTGATGAGTATTTTTTTTAATATGGAAATGTTCAACTCTACACTAGAGATAATAATATAGGCTTCTATGTACCTGTCACCCAATAAAGTGGTACCTGGTAGTCCTATCTCAATTACTTTTTTATTTTATAAAATGTTTTAAGTTATCAATGCAGTACAAACATGTTAAAGAAAATTTGAAAACTGGGGAAAACACAT
>PVIW01006320.1:24893-89383 GCA_004026585.1 Noctilio leporinus | reverse complement strand
AAAAAAAAACCAATAACAAAGAAACCCCACCTAAAAACCCATCAACTCCTGTCCCCTTCACAAAATAAACACCAAACCATATTGTCAAGCAAAATATTTTTAATTAGTAGGCTGATCATAAATAAATCCACATAAAAGATTTAACAGAATTACAAAGTTTTGTGTTTCTTCTGTGGACTCAATTCATAATACTCATTAGTCAACCTTATTCTCTAACTGCGACAAAAGAGTTGTCATCCAACAATGCAGCACAGTTTAAGCATTTCATATTCTGTAGTTACATTTTTACATTTTCTTTACAAATGTAACTTTTATGTACATTATATATATTTTCTATAGTTCATGTACTGAAACTCTAGTTTTTACAGGGAAAATATTGAATTCATTTAATGAATACGAATCACTCCTTGTTGAAAAGTAATTCATATAAATAACATGGTACCCACTGCCTACTGGCATCTCTTGTCAGAGTTCCAGTCCAGAAATGTCATATTAACTATAAGAAAAAAAGACTTTATCTAATTTTACATTACACATCATTCCGCATTAGCTACATAGATGTGCTGGCTTGCACTGTACTGTTGCACTATTGAAAATGTGTAGAAACCAATTCAAAATATTCTTGGTGAAACACCATCATCGTTATCATTAATTTAGGCTGAAGAAAATCTGTCAGGTTCTTTCTTCCTCTTTACCTTTGCCTCAGACAGGGTGCTATGCTACGCCTCATGTCTCGTAACAACAAACGCCTTCATTCAAATTTTCAATGTGCTTCTCAGACAGACTATGCTTTACCCAGGTCTTTTTCTGAGGTTCAGTTTTATTCCACTTCACTTACAAATCTGCTGCTGAATGTGAAGCAAAAATTCATAGTAAGAGAATGCAGCTTCTGTCCGGTCTTCAATCAAATGCTGAAAAAACTCCGTTTTGGCAGGACTCTCATCTCTGAAAAAGAGAAGAGCTTTTACCTAAAAATTTGTATTATTAACAAGAACAATTACATATTTTAATAATGTATGATACATGGGGACTTCAGGAAAATGGAAATAGGGGATATTATTATATAACAGCTTTCTACCACTAGAATATATTTTGACAATGTTATTTTAAATTTCCTTTGAAGACAAGCAATTTTACAGACTGTACAGAAAAAGACTATTTTATGGTTAAGTTAAAGAAGTACATACTTTACCACATGAAGAACTGGGCTCAATGGTCTGCTGTCTCTTAGCCAAGTTATAAAGGATCTGGTTCTTTCTGATGACAGTGTATCTAGCTCTGGAAGATGTGTCTGGTAAAAGAAATATAATTAGAGAATTATTTTCTTCACAGACTTTAGTACTATTGGAATTAAATCATGACTTCCACTACCACCAACTAACTGCCAGTCTAACTGCGAGTACTCTATTCCCAGGCCCAAAGGCAGCAACTAAATAATTAAAATTTAAATTCTTGGCAAGCCTGTTTATATTTTTCTAGATAAATCAATAAAACATATTTAATGGTAAGTATGTCACTGAT
Organism: Noctilio leporinus; assembly: GCA_004026585.1. Classification (NCBI taxonomy): domain Eukaryota; kingdom Metazoa; phylum Chordata; class Mammalia; order Chiroptera; family Noctilionidae; genus Noctilio; species Noctilio leporinus. The sequence goes on along the minus strand of PVIW01006320.1, from coordinate 87,862 downwards.
ATGTGTATGTTAAGACCCTAAAAGTCTTATCATATATATATTTACCTCCCAAAGTGAACTTAATAGTAAGCTAAGTAATTTGAAGTAAATAGTTTGTAAAAAATTAAATAGAAATGTTTGGGTTATTTATAGTTGTGATTTATGTCAACATTTAAAAAGTAAAAGAACAGAAAACATTTCCATGAATTGGCTATTCAAATCCTTTACCCATTTTAAAATTGTCTGTTAGTTTCTAGGAGATGGGTTTCTTCTTCAAAGACTAAGAGAACTTTATATACTGGAGAAATCATTCCTTCTTCAGTCATACGCGTTAGGTAATTTTCCAATTGTGTTGTTTATCTTTCGGCTTTATTTATTTAATTTTACCAGGCAGAAATGTTTTATTTTTACGCTTTCAAAGTTATTAATCTTCCTCATCACTAACTTATGAAGGCCTTGCCCATTTTAATGTAATATTCTTTTCCACATATTCCATTTTTTCCCACAGTGATTTGAAATGTAACGCTTACCACATTCTATTTTTCAGGAATTAGAACCATTTCTGTATTCTGTCCTGTTACACTGGCAAGTTTATTATGCTAGTATTATACTGCTTAATAAACAACAACTTTAATAAAGTTTAGTATTCTATTTAGGATTTATTTTCCATATGCTTTTCCCTTTTACTGTTATTTTTTTTCAAACTTTTCCTTACTATCCTCATTCGTTGAGTCAAACAACAATAGCAAAGTGTGATAAAAAAGATTATAGTGACATTATATTAATTTCAGGAGAAATGACATATTTATAATACTCACAAATAAGATAGATCTTTTCCAATTAATTATAGAGAACTGCTTTTGGAATCATATTTCTTTGGTACATACAGTAAAGGCCAACTGAAAAATTTGTATTTGTTATCAGCAAATTAATTAAAAAGGTTTTTATTGATTTGAGAGAGAAGAAGAGAGAGGGAGAGAGAGAGAGAAACACTGACTTGTTCTACTTATTTATTTATTCATTGGTTGCTTCTTGTATGTGTCCTGACTGGGGATTGAACCTACAGCCTTGGCCTATCAAGATGACACTCAAACCAAATGAACTACCTGGTCAGTGTATCAGCAAAATAATTTAAATCAGAAGGTAAAATTGCTGGGAAACAGTATGGCAGTTCCTTAAGAAGTTAAACAGTTTACCATATAAACCAGCAATTCCGACTTTAGTTTATATACCCAAGAGACCTGAAAACATGTTCACATAAATACCTGCACACAAATTGTTCATGGTAGCACTATCCATAATAGCCCCAAAGTGGAAACAACCCATATGTCCATGAACAAATGATAGTATATACGAAATGTGGTATAGCCAAACAATGGAGTATTATTTAGTCATAAAAAGAATGAAATACTGATTCCATTTATATGAAATGTCCCAAACTGGAAAGTCCACAGGCACAGAATGGTGATCAGTGGCTGCCGCAAGCCAGAGGGTGGTGAGAGTTGGGAGATGCAGGTGTCTTTTGGGGGTTCTGAAATTAGATACTGGTGATGGTTGTACATTATGAATATACTAAAACTAATAAACTGTATACTTTAAAGTAGTTAAAACTGAATCTTATTTTAATAAAAGTTTAAAACAAACACACACAAAGTTAAAACTGTATAAAAACCCACTGACCATTTTCTGTGGTACTGATGCAAAATTAGGATACCCAAGCACATCCTCTATGAAGCTGCTGTCACAGTTTTTCCCAACCCAAATGTAAAAATCCTAAAACAAAAATACATATATTAAAGTATCTTAATCAGAAACCCATTCAATACAGCTTATTTTCTTATAATTATCAAGCATAAAAGAGGTAAAGTAAAACATCCTATTTCAAATAAACTAGGAACATAAAAGTAAAAAGAAAATGTAACTGGCACATTTATAATCTACATCTGGGAATCTACAGTGCTTCATATCTTCTTTGCTAAAATTTCAAAACTTCCCACAAAATATATTTTAACTTCTTCATTTTTCCCCTATTGGGAATGTAATGTTTTAACCAGACTAACTGACTCACTGTACTTCCTATCCACTATTTTGATGATGGTCTCTATTATTTTCACTAATACGCTCCCCCCATGACTACTGGAGTTCTTCTCCTGTTCATAAAGGATCATTTATGAAGCCACCGACCATTCTGACCCCCTTCACCACCATCCTGCCCAGTCACTTCCCCTGAACTCCTAATCATCAGTGGCATTTCTGACAATGGATATAAGTTGAACTAGATAAACTTGAGGTCCCTCTGAATTTTATGATTCTAGATAATAAAACCCTTAAAGACAGGAACATTTCTCTTTATCAACTATACATAATGTTGGACAGTCAATAACCCATTTTAATAAAATTTATTAATCTATAGTTAAAAAGTCTAGAAAAATCTAAAAGGAATTAATCTCTTGTGCCAGTTACCAATGTACTGCCTCTCAGCTCCTAATCCACCTCTCATTGACTGATGGGTGATAACAGAGCTGGACCCTGTAAGTGTTTCCCCTTTTGTTGGATCAGTGTTATTAGGCTTTGTCAGTAAGAGTGCTTACAGAGCCACAGTCCATAAGGAAAGCACCTTCTCTTGTCAGCTTCTCTGCAGACAGTTTTTGAAGAGGTGGCTGAGGTACGACCCTGTCATTAACATGTATTGAACCCTGAAACAAAAACAGATGGAATGTGAACGAGCTTACTTTGCTCTCATAACAGTTTGCAAGCTAATGGCCACTCGCTCTTTATGAAACACTGAAAAATAACACCTGAGGATTTCATAGGATGCAAGAAATTATTGATAATACATTATGGCCTTGGCTGTAGAATCAAGGTACTCAGATGTATTCAAATTAGATAAAAATATGAATACGTAAAACCAATCTGTCCATTTCCTTCTCTTTTGGGATCTGGGTAAATTAATCATTTCCTTCTCTTTTGGGATCTGGGTAAATTAAAAGTATGACTATTAAATCTGCTGTAAAGTAAGTTACTTTTTTACATTTCTCTATGAACATTATACAGAACAGATTCCAGTAAGTTTTAATGCAAGGAAGAAAACATATACTGCATATTTACATATTAAAATACTGATGGATACCAGATCCAGTTTACAATATAATTAAAATTATATTCTGATCACATAAGAAACAGTCAACAGCTATAAAATATAGATGGAAATGTCTACTCTACAACTTAGCTTTGTAATAAATAAGCAAACCCATAAGGTGAATTACTCCCCACATGAAACCATTCTGAAAACTCCATAACCAGAGATAGTATCTGATAGTTGTAGTGTCCACAGTTAATTTATTAAAACCACGGAAAAAGATGAATTTAAAAATTATTAATAAATACATTGTTACCTTACCTACAGAATCAAGACATTCAAATATATTTAAATTAAAAATTTTCAAATGCACTAGAAGAAATCATACCTCATCTATCAATCTGTCTATCCTGTATAAGTTGGGATGAATCATTTTCATGAGATGAACAAGTGGCTGACACTTTATCTGACACATGGCAAACACACGATCATCCAGGCGTGTGCTAGTGCCCGTTCTAAATGCTTTCTAGATTAAAGGAAAAAAAAAGACACAAAAATTTCATGTAAAACATAAAAACAGTGGAGAAATATTAAAACAAATGTATAACAGTATCATGGAAAAAGCCCAGCCTTCAAACCAGACTGACCTAGATCGAATTCTCAGCTCTGACATTTAATACATAGGTGTATGAGCAAGTTATTTAGCTTCTCAAAGGTATATTATCATCATAAGAAAAACAGGGAAAATCATACTCAGCTCTCTCAGTTGCTGTGAGAGTTAAGATGACGTATATATGACACATGTTATGTTATGGTGCCTGAGGCATGGAAAGATGTTCAATAAATAGCATTCCTTTCTTAGTCCGTTTCAGAAGAGCATACGCGGAGTCTGCTGTATCCACACCATCAGGCAAGCTGCTCCCTCTCATTGAAGCGTGAAGGGCAGAGGGTTCCACCGCAGTCACATATTTGTGTATCTATGTTTTCCGCTCATCTTTGCCTGTTGTTCAAAACTTTTCCAATGCTAAATTCCATAATCCTCTCACTAGTTTTTTAAAAAAGTCCAGAACCTAGATTTCATTTCTTCACCTATGTATCAATCAAAATTTAATTTTATTATTTTTAAGAGGTTTCCTTTATGGCTTATCTCCGCAGCCATTGCCTGGAGGACTCTGAGAAGCTGTAGGAATATGCAGCCACAAACTCAGGGCCCAACTATCCCTCCAACATTGCAAGGGACTGTACAGTACCCGGCAGAGCCCTGTGCTCCCTTGTGCCACCAAGACAGGGCCCAGAATGACTGATTTCCTGGGGATATCTACATTGGATACGTATTAAAATTTTTGAGGCTTTACTGAATGTGACAGTGTACGGAGTAGTACCTGTTTGAGAAGGGCCAAAACATAGAGAGGAAACAACTTGAGGGAACTGGGCGCAATCAACCCAGAGTGCTGTAAATTTGAGACCGTGGAGCTGTAAGCAGTCAATGAATCCACCACAGCATTCACTAAAGCATCTCTAGCATCTGATAGGCTTGAGGAAATGGATCGATCCACAGCTAGAAAACAATCAAAAGGAAAAGGGATTTAACCATTAGATTCCAATGAATGCTTAAGAGATAAGATTTACATGCATTATTTAAGGAACCAACAAAAATTCTGTTTTCAGAATTAAAAAAAAAAAATACATTTCACCGGCATCCTCATTTTAAAGGTATCTGCTTACTACACAATTTTTCTAAACTAAATCTGACAATCAGAACAAACCTAGATTGTATTGGATTTCTTGCTTTAAATTTTTTAATAAAAATGCTTAACCACTTCAATTATTAGAAAACATGTATCATCCATCTACTTTTAAGAAAATTCTGGGGATATTTCCATTACTCAAATAGAAGGCACATTAGTACAAAGTATTTTGTTTTCCTAGACAATGTTAAGTTTCAACGGAAAAAAAAAGAACTGAAAAAAAAACAAACAATTTAAGTTCTGCAATCTGAGTTTATCCCCTGTGATCCTCTAAAATGTTTATCAAAGTGTTCTCAGGTCAACAAAAAAAAGATAGCAAACTGGACATAGGTCCTCATGCAGATACTGAAAAGCCAGATGTTAATGTGAAACTCCAAGTACATATTTTATTAAAATATGTAGAGATAACCTACACATATGCACAAGTATCAAAAATACAATTATATTTATGGGCAATAACCACATTCATTCCATGTCTAAATTCAGCTAAAACAAAAATTCATTAAAAACAAAACACTCAGTGTTATATTGATTCCCTAAAGGATTTTTAAAAACTTAGATACAGGAAAATTTACTTTCTCAAGTATAGTTTCATGGTAAGGGTATATGTCGAACACAGAACCATGTAATCAGTGCCACCATCAAGTTACACAACAGTGCCATCACCCCAGGAATATCTCCTTGTGCTGCCCCTTTGTAGTAAAATGCTCCACACCTCTCCCCACCCTGAGAATCACTGATCTATTCTTCATCTTTATGATTTTTCTTTTGCTAGAATGTCTTATAAATTGAATCATATGTAGGTTGTGTTTTGAGTCTAGCTTCTTTCGCTTAGCATAATGTCTATGAGAATAGTTCCTATCTGTTCATGTATCAAAGGTTCTTTCCTTTTTATTGCTGAGTTGTAGTCCATTGTATGAATGTATCAAAGTTTGTTCATACACTCGCCAGCTGAAGGAAATCTGGGTTGTTACCAACTTTCAGTGATTATGAATCCCCCAAAGATTTTAAACCAAAGAATTAATAAGAAATATAAGAATGGCCCAATTCACACAGCTGTAAATGAACATGTAAAGCATACACTTTTTAAATAAGGGATTGCTAGGGTTTAAAAAATGGCCAAGCTTTAGCTTTTAGGATGGGAAAATGCATTTTCCGCTGTTTTTACTCACCCATGTTCGCCAGAAGGCAGATGGCAGCTTGCACATCCACGCCTGCATATACATCTGCTAGGGAACTTACAACAGGCAAACAAAGTGTATGCACTCTGATTCTTCGTTCACCTAACAAAGTGATGAACATTGCAAATGTCATTGCAAAACACATTAGACCAAGAAACAAAGAAAACAGATAAAAGTATTATTCATATTATTGTTCTGATTGGATTAAATCACCAACGGGATACTGAGACATAAAAACAAAGTTCTGAAGTGAATATAGCTTTAAATTAATTGATTGATTTTTTTATTCATTATTTTTAGAGAGAGAAAGGCAGGGAGGAAGAAAGGGAAACATCAATGTATTGTTGCTTTTCACCTGCCTCCAGCTACGGACCTGGCTGGAAACCTGACTTGCAACCTGGTTATGTGCCCTGGCTGGGAATATGTTTTAAAGAAAATTAAACACTCTCTAAATATGAAGATACACTCATACTATGAACATATATCATATTTTGAATATAGTGGGGTGATTAGGTTTTAGTTTTTATTTTAATATCATACATTTTCACCTGTATCTGCCAGTCTACTATGTTAGACTGGCAGAAAATGTATTAGACTGCCAACAAATGTAGGGCTTAAGCGCTAAGGCAGAAATTCTACTTTACGGAATAAGAAATTATGCTAAAAATGGCATGGCTGAATTTAGCATGGATTATTTACCAGATACATGTGATCCTGGGAATATGTCTTCTACAAGTCAAAACAGATTATCATTTAAAGATTAAAAAAAGAGAATAGAACATACATATTTGATTAACTGATTGAAATCCCATTACTTTCCACTGTAAGTTCATTCCTTCCCCATGTTGTCCCTAGCATGTGAAAGGAGGGAAGAATTACTGCTGTAGGTTATATTTCACTCCTCTTACTATTACCTTTGCTTGATGTATATAATAGGGCTGTTTGAAAGCACACTAAGGAAGTATCGGTCAAACTTTCTTCAATTGACAGCTGTACTGCAAATCCAGCATCAGGATTGATGTTGGCAAGGGATAACAAATCAGTGGAACGAACAAAGAAGTTTCCATGAAAGGTGTGCATTGAAAGACCTAGAGAAGAGAGAATTTATTATAAAAGATGAAGTAATGGTAGTATCTTTATCTCAGGCTAAAGCTACCTTATAAAGTAAAAAATGTCTCTGATTTCAAATCAAAATAACTAGGGTGTAGGATTGAGTGTTGGTTAAGTTCTAAAATATCAATTCAAAGAATCAATGTAGGTTCTATAAAAGTGCTAACGTACCAAATTTTTAAAGTAAGGGTTACTGTAAAACTCACTTAGGAATTAAAATAAGGATCAGAATCCCCTGGGCAAACATTCACATAAAACCAAGGTAATGCAAATGGAAGACTATTTGAATGATTTATGAAGAAAAAGATCACAAATTGACCATTTTCGCTTAAGATCATCCCTATTTCTCTAATTCTTTTTCTAAAACCACCCCAATATGGGCTTTCTCTTAAGTTCTTTCTAATAAAGCAAAACACTATTTTTATCCACTTACTCAAATAACTTTTAAAATCGGGCAAAATATATTCAATAACTATATATAAAAAAAACAAGAGTACAACTAACTGGATCAAACAAGGCCTTTTATGATGAACAATCATTACAGGTATTTATAAGTAGTCAACATATAAATTCTTATTAATTTAATAATAAACCAGCTTTTATAACTTCATACCTTTAGTACATCTTATTCTCATAACAGCTTCAAATCCAATTTTTCTTGTGAGATAACGTTTTAGTTCTTTTTGTAACTTTTCAGCTTGTGAAGGATTGTGAGCATAATGGAAAGATGGATAATAATAGATGCATCCTGCTGAATACTTGGACACGCAAGCTTTCAAGAGAAATGTAATAATTATTAACTAGAGAAACAATAATATCCTAATTATCCAACAGTAGTAGACTCTATATTATTAAGAAATCTAAGACATAATGAGACTACCAAAACTGTCAAAATAACAATAATATATAAACCTGAGAAAATACAAACATTTGCAAAATGTAGCATTAGGCTTACTGTTGCACTGAATGGTAAAAAAATTATATTTTAAAAACAAAACATTAACCGCACTATATTTGTAACACGCTTTAAAGATAACTGGTAATTTTCATAGATATCATCTATCTAATTCACATGTCTCTCTCTGTCCAAAATACTGAGAACTCTTACTGAAGAGTTTAGATTTAAGTTACATGCTAAAACTGTTTATGGAAACAGATAAACACAATGCCTTACCTAGAGAAGAAAGATCAGAATACTGTGAACTTAAAAGGAACAGATCCACTGCAGTCTGCTGCCCTGAGCAATCTAAAGCGAGTTTCTTATAAAAATCAGTTGCAGGGCCAAGATGTTGTACAACCTAAGTCAACAGGTCATAAAATAAGAGCTAGAAACCTTGAATTATGCACATATTTTTATCTCTCTCTTACAATAAGGAAGAGGATATCTTTTCCCTTCACCCACATAAAACTAAAGAGATTTTAACAAATGTCTACACAGTTGGCACATACTTCCTGTAAGAGTTGTAGTAATTGCTAACATTTATAAAGCACTTACACGCCAGTACTGCTCAAGATGGTTTATATAGATTGATTAACCCTTATAACAACATATATTTCATGGGGTTATTTATATTTTACAGATGAGAAAACTGAGGCAAACAATAATGCTTAAGTAACTTGACCAATTTCATAGTTATTGAGTAGCAATGCTAGATTACCAACCCAAGAAGTCTGGGCTCCATACTGAGTGCCATTATTACATGGTGGTACACAACAATAACAGAGCACGCTAGATAAGGAAGGTTTTCCTATTGGTAGAAGGGCTCTTGAGCTGAGGTGGCATTGGATTAAGTTAAAAGTACCAGAGCCAAGCTCTTAAATTCTTAATTACCAAGTTACACTGCTTAATCAAATGTTTCAATCCTCTTAATCGTATGTAGTGTATGGTTATTACATTAGAGTTTACTCAGGTGTGAAGGAATATTTAAGGCAAAACAGATATTTAAAGCTTTTGCCCTGGCTGGTGTATCTCAGCCAGGTTTAGTGCCAGTCTGATTCCCTGTCAGGGCATATGCCTGGGTTGTAGGACAGGTCCCCAGTTGGGGGCATTCAAGAGACAACTGGTACATGTTTCTCTCCCTCCTTCTCCCTTCCTTCTCTCTCTCTTAAAAAAATAATAAGGCTCTTGAGTCTCAGGCAGGTGATATTTCTGAAAATTAAATGAGAAAAAACAAAATTGTATCAAGTAATTCAGGATATAATACCTTCCTATGTTCAAAACGCCTCAATATTCTATAATAGGCTACGAACTCTAGCTGTACTTGTTGATGAGCATATCTTTGCCTCAATTTATTTTAAAATTAGCTTCTTTCTCAAAAGTAATTAAAAAACAGTTTCTTTAAAAACAGGCAAAATATGGGTTCTGGTAGGTCAGTTGGTTAGAGTATCATCTGGATATGCCAAGGTTAGGGGTTTAATCCCTAGTCAGGGCACATACAAGAATCAACCAATCAATGCATAAATAATTGGAACAGCAAATCTATGTATGTTTCTTTCTTTCTCAAATCGATTTTTAAAAAGAATAAAATATGGTGCTGTATCTCTCTAGCAAATTGGTGAAAACTAAAGAAGCAATAATACTTAATAGTGGCTAGAAGGTAAGAGTCACCAAGAGTACAGGTTAATAGAAAATCAAAACTAGCCCTGACCAGTGTGTTCAGTTGGATGGGTATCGTCTGCAAAGTGAAAGAATGCACACTTGATTTCCAGTCAGGACACATGCCTGGGTTGTGGGTTTGGCTCCCCAGTCAGGGAGCATACAAAAGGCAATGAATGATTCAATGTTCTTTCTCACATTAATGTTTATAAATAGATTTATATTTATAAATATAAACTACTTATATTTTACTAAATTTATTAAAATAAATCAATAAAATCTTTTTTAAAAAGCCCAATAAGTAAAATACATCAATAACTTTTAAATAAGGTTTATACACTGACCCAATAATTTTACTTCTAGGAATTTATCCTAAGAAAAAACTGAACATACCACTAAATATTTATGACACTATTAAAACTGTTTGATTCAGCCCTGGCTGATAGCACAGTGGTTAAGGTGCCGGCCTGCGAACCCAAAGGTCGCAGGTTCGATTCCCCAGCCAGGGCACATAACCAGGTTGCAAACCAGGTCTCCAGTCAGGTCTGTGGCTGGAGGCAGGTGAAATGCAACCATACATTGATTCTCTCCCTCTCTAACTCTCTCCCTTCCTCTCTCTCTGGAAGTAATAAATAAAACCTAAAAAAAAAAAAAAAACTGTTTGATTCATACTCAGAATTAGTTATAATGGCATTTTCTCATAAGTTGAAGCCAGACAAAACTTATGTACATAATAAAAATGATTTTAACAGTTACTTTATTATTTAAAATAGGGATTAAAATACCCTGAAATATCTTCATGTAATATTCAGCCTGATTTTTTATTTATATATATATATAGTTAAAATTCTGCAGACAACTTTTCAATAGCTAGGAGGCAATGAATTAAATCTAGTATTTCCACATTTACTAAAAAAATATTTCTTAAATTAAGAGGATTTTTAGGGGCCTCAGAAAATGCTCTCAGCACACTTTCTGATTAAAAGGTTTATTAAACACTGGCTGGTGGCACAGTGGATAAGGTGCCAGCCTGTGAACCCAAAGGTTGCTGGTTTGATTCCCTAGCCAGGGCACATAACCAGGTTGCAAGCCAGGTCTCCAGCCAGGTCTGGGGCTGGAGGCAGTTGAAAGGCAACCATACATTGATGTCTCTCTCCCTTCCCCCATCTCTAAAAATAATAAATAAAATCTTAAAAAAAAAAAAAAAGGCCTGTTAAAAAATATAGTATATAGTATATATTTACAATATTCCCATGTTTATTTGTATGGGTTTGTATATCTTGATAGGTTATTGACAGTTATTTCCACTTTCCAAGTTTTATAATGATTTGTATTACCTTCATAATTGAAAGTTTATTGGTATGAGCATGTCACATTCTAATAGCTCAGATTTGGTAAGTATATTACATAACAGGCAAGAGCACTGGAGTCAGACTATCAAGTCACATTTGTACCATTACTATTAAGTAGAAAAGTAGAATGAACAAATAACTACATAGTCTCTAGAGGCAGAAAATAGGATCCTGATTCTGACAGAGAAACAAAAATACGAAATACCTTTGTGCTTGATCTCTGATTAGGATCTTCTCTGGACTGCAGAGATCCTGCACCCAAGGAAGGTAACTGTGTCTGAAATACAGACACTCGGCCACCTGTTGGAGACATTAATTTAAAGGCAGCCTGAAGCGCAGGACCAAGGGCACTGTGTGTTTCTCTTGTATTGGTGAACATATTTGGTAATGCATTCAATAAGTCTTTTATAAGCTGGGAAAACAAAGATTAAAAGATGAATTACTGAGAAAGCAAGGCAACATTCCTCTTTAAAATATCCCAGAGTATTATAATAGGTACCACTACATTTTAGGAGACTGTAAACTTAGGAGTCATTGGATATGTAACCACATTGTCTATTGAAATGTTAATGCACCAAGTAAATGTTAAACATTTTAGTAAACAGTTGAAATAACAGAAATATTTTAATCCTTTAAGAAAAACTTAATCTCACCTCTTTGCTTTCATGTAGGTTCACAAGTAAGCTATCTGGAGTAGGCAGAAAAACATCTATAGGAAAAACATATTTTAATCAACAGATAAATCAAGTCTAAAGATTATAGAAAAAAAATCTTAGTTTTCATGAGACCATCCATGTAACGGGTACTATAATACAGCTTTATTAAATATATATTCTCTGTATGTATTATACACGTGTGTTCTTCACATGCAAAAGTACACATACACAGGTATAAAAAACTTAGAACCACGTATTTTTCAAGAAACAATTATTTTTAAACAGATATCTAAGTGCACCAAATTATCCTTACAGCATTATAAGTATTACCAAATAAAGTAGCAACAACTCCAAATTCTGTAGTTAAAAAGATTATTATTTTATTCACTGCTTACCATCTATATCAGACACAATCAACATCTGAGGTTGCGATAATCCTTCTTGTAAATTGTAGAAATGAATAGTGCTATCAAAGGTCACAAACCCAATTCTTGTTCGTGAATCTCCAGGAAGCCTAAAGATAAAAATGACAATTTTAAATTTAAAGTACTCAGTAACATATTTTATTTAAGTAAATAATGAAAAAAACTAAGTCTAAGAATAATTACATAGGCTGTTTCATGGAGGACAGGAAAGTCATTCTATTTAAAAAGTCAAAGAGCCAAGATGAAACACTCCATCTTCAGGTGAACACAGACATGTTTCAAGTTCATAAGTCAGAAAACTGAACTATATTCAAATAATAAACCAAACCTAAAAATGACATGATTAAAAAAAACCAAAGACTTCTTGCTAACTTTGCTTTGAAAAACATTCTTTTCAAGTGAAAAAGTACTCATATTTTCAGATGCAATATTAAAAAAACATTGTTTCTTGTTTAAACATTTTAAGGGCAGAATGACAAGTACTTTCCTAGAAAAGACTGACTATAATGCGTATCAGATTTTAATGTATAAAGTTTTAAATGAAAACCACATTTAAAAAGATCCACATTTTATCATCTATCTCTTCAAAATCTTCTGCCAGAACTCAGTATGTTCAAGTCAATGTCACAGCATAAAAGAATAAATTAACATTTCATTGCCCACTAAGCTTTTCTTATCAATAAGATAAATCTTATTGATAAGATTTACTGAATCTTATCTGAATCTTACAGGAGTGTATTTCTAAGTACCACCAACTATGTTAACTATTGATATGTAATTTATTGTTTTGGTAAAGCTTTAAAAATATTTTTGATTACAGAATGTTAAAACAGTATGCATGAAAGCAAGAATTATTACCATTATGCCAGATCCATCACTCAGATATAGTCAGCAAGCTATGTCTGAAAGTATTTCATAGAATAGAATGCAAGTTATGTGGATGTTTAGATTACCAATACCCATCAAGATTTATGTTTCTGCAGACTAACCTTCACTCCTTTGGGATTTCTAAGGTCACTGAGTATTAGAGTTGTTTGCTACTGATCAAAATGGAAACTATTTACGTGTTCTACCCCGAAGTCAAAACACACAGAATTGAGCTGGAAATGTTTCCGCATCAAATTTTCCTTTTTCAAAGTTACTTCCGTAGCCCTTTCCAAAAACATGTTACTATATTGTTACTATCCTGTTACATTTACCTTTTTAACTTTATTAATGCTTCCATTTTTTGCTGTAATCATATATATATATATATATATACACACACACACACACATATATGTGTGTGTGTTTGTGTGTGTGTGTGTGTATACAAAACTATTTTTCATTCCCAATTTTATCCTTTTGGTTTAGCATAGTCTTTTAAATTTGTAAACAGTCACTCATCTATGTTGCACTGGTATTTCTAGGGCTATATATCCTCATAATTGTCCAGTAAGCTAGCTCTTCAGTCTTAAAAATGGTTTCTTTGCAGAGGGTCTTCTATATGCTACTCACTGAGAAAGCTGTATCTAAAGTAAGCACGAGTGACTAAAATTAGGGCAAATGCTTCAATCAAGGAGAAAATTACAAAAACTCTAAATTACTTCATAACTAAAAGCAAATAATTTAATGTCTCTGGATTTTTTTTTATCTCAAAGGTCCCAATGTTATCAGTTCTATTCATAGGCCAACATCACTGATATGCAGACTTGTACTCAATAGAGCAAGGACTCTCCAACTCAATGGAAGACAGGGAGACCCTTCTGGGAACAGCTAGAGTATTTCTGACAAAGTATTCATCTATACCCACCTACGCTTTCATACATGTGCAAAACCACTGCAGCCATTCACCACTCTTACTAACAATCTTAAGTCGTATTTCTTGTGGGTGTTGCAGTAGAAAAAGAAATGTACAAACAATTCTGTTTTCCTGAGATTTGAAAAGTTCATTATTAAAACTAGTTGAGGGCCTCCTTCATGACTACTATCTGTAGACACACATATAGGAAAAAATTAGAGCCAAGTATAAGCAACCTGTCAAATACTGTTTCCACTTGACAACACAACTTATTACTGATGTGCCAACATAAAGAGCTCAGTTTCTGGCTTCCTGGGAAATACTCAGCAGAAAACCGATTCCTTCTTTCCTTTTACCTGGCTCGTTCTTTTATTAACACATTTAAAGCTATCTTTTGAAGCCCTGGCTGGATAGGTCAATTGGTTAGAGCATCATCCCTGTATGCCAACGGTGTGGTATCAATCCCTGATCAGGGCACGTACAAGAAGCAACCAATCAGTGCATAAGTAAGTGGAACAACAAATTGATATTTCTATCTCTCAAATCAATAAAAACCTACTTTATGAATATCTCGTTGTTCAGACATAAATTATAATTTCCCTTCTAGATTGCTTATACCCTGGCCAAGTCAAGCTCTCTAGCCAGATCTGCTAAGTCACAGAGTTAGATGAGATCTAAATTCCTTATTAAGTGTTAAAGCTTTTATGATTTTATGATTCAGACACCAACTCGTAAGTCAATAATCCAAGATCTATATTCTAAGATGGACAGGAAGTACTCTTAGTCATAAAGAAAAGCAAACAATAAAAACACCGTGAACTGCTAGTAAACCACATTTCTATACACATACAAACATATTTTGAGTAAAAACAATTCTTACTTTTCTAGATTTTCTAACAGTGACTGGCACAAAATTGTCAGATACCCAGCTTCCACGGCATTATGAGACACATCTAAAACAAACAAGTAAACTGCAGGTTGAGGAGGACGAAGCTGAAAGAAATAAAAATAATGTATTTAGTAGGTACAATTTATTCTTTTTACATCACCATACTACCCTTGGATATTTATGGAGCATATTATAAAAAACAATAAACACAACAACCCCCCCACCCCACAATAGGATGTTTTGTAAGATCTTATGTGCTAATGAAAATGACATTCTTCAGCCCAAACCAGTGTGGCTCAGTTGGTTGGAGCGTCACCCCATAGACCAAACTGTCCTGGGTCCAATCCCTGGTCAGGGCACATACCTAGGCTGTGGGTTCTGTCCCTGGTCAAGGTGTGTATGAGAAGACAACCAATCTATATTTCTTTCTCTTTCTCTCCCTTCCACTCTCTCTAAAGCAATAAAAATAATGTGCTTGGTAAGGATAAAAAATAAATAAAATGAAAAAATGATATTTTGGTTTTTTTTCTTATCTTAAAAGTTGGTTGTGGATTAAACATAAGGCAGCCATTACACAGCAATGGTTAAATAGATGTCTAAATATTTTCCTGATAAAGTCTTGGCTGAGATAGCTTTCAAAGAAAAATTAAACTTACTATTTAATATCAACCTCTATATCCCTTCCCTACTCCTAAAAACATTTTAAAATGTTATTTTCTTTACCTCGATAACCATTAGTTTTAGCTATTGGGTCACCTGGTGGTGGTCAAACCCCAAGGGTTAATTGCCAAGTGTCAAGTCCTTGTGATAGCATTCTAAGTAAGTACCTTGCTGCTAGAGATATACCATATACTGAAGTATTAATGGGTTAAATGTAGGATTAGTGCCCTGGCTGGGTGGCTCAGTTGGTTGGAGCATCGTCCCGTATACCAAAAGGTTGCGGGTTCAATTCCAGGTCAGGGCACATACCTGGGTTGCGGGTGTGGTCCCCGGTTGGGACGCGTATGGGAGGCAACTGATTGATTGATGTTTCTCTTTCACATCGATGTGTCTCTCTCTCTCTCCCTTCCTCTTTCTCTAAAATCAATAAAAAAAAAAAAAAAAAAAAAATTCCTCGGGTGAGGATTAAATAAAATAAAATAAATGCAGGATTAGCATTTAATGAACTCCAGGGTGGATGAGGGGAGGAGGGACTGGAGTAGACTGGGGACAGATGAAATATATATAGCACAATGTTAATAGTTATTGAAGCTCACTGATGGGTAAATGATGGCTCATTATATTATTTTTTATTTCTTAAAGTATGCTTGAAAACTGTTACAGGAAGTTAAAATGAAATTATATATAAAGTCTTTTAAAAAACCCAAAACAACCATGGCCCTAACTGGTATGGCTCAGTTGGTTGGGTGTCACAGGTTCAATTCCTGGTCAGGGCATATATAAGAGGCAACCAATCGATGTTTCTTCTCACATCAGTATTTCTCTCCCTTTCTTTTTCTTTCCCTTCCCCTCTCTCTTAAAACTAAGGAAATAAAATCCTAAAAATAAAAAATAACTATAAAGTACATACTGGATTTTGAAGAGTTAATACAAAAAACTTAAAATACGTCAATAGCTTATATAATTATTACATGTTAAATGATAATATTTTAGTTATGTTGTAGTAGATAAAGCATTTTTCTTTTTCTTTTAAACTTCTTTTACTCTGGAATGCTATTTTTGTAAACTATATCACAGAAATAGTGTACTGCAGAACTCACTTTTATGAAAGCTGTCCTAGAGACACAGACAAATGCACAGTAAAAAATGAATTTGGTTTCTGAGTCAGATCCCACCCCCTCCAATAATACAGCTCAATTTTATTTTAAGCTACTAGAATTACAACTTATTCTTTTTGGAGTTTTCTATCTTAGATTTTTTTTTTTTTTTGCCATACAGAGGTCTTATTTCTTCCAATGCCCTCTAAAACCCAGTATGTACTTTAAAATATACTGCAATTTGAGCTGCCACATTTTAAGTGGCTACCATACTGAACACTATAGAATTAAAGAAGACTGAATCTTTTGAGAATGAAAATAAAGACATTATTTTATTTAATTTTTTTTTAGCTCAGGAAAAGTCTGCCTACAAACGAGTAAACGTAGGTAAGACTTGGGAAAGATAATTACGAGATTAGATTTTTTTTTAGGGACAAGAAGTGAAAGAAACTAGACCAGAGTATTTCTAATAGAAATTTTGAAGGTAATTAATTAAATCATGTTATTAGGCACTGTCACAGGAGGACAAATATTTTTTCTAGTATTAACATTTGTAAAAATATGTATGTAAATGTGCATGTGTTTGGTAATACTGTAATTGATATTACTTTAAAAAGTAGTTTTTTAAACAAATGCATTAACATATGCATTTCGAAATAATAGAAAGAAAACTTTGTATTTGTAAAACTTTGAGAGGCTGATAGAAGGCAGTAATTAAATGAATTGTCTGGATGTGAAAAGAAAGAAAAGAGGTACACATTGGTAGTTACAGAATAGACAGAGGGATATTAAGAATAATAGAGGAAACAGAGGAGTCAAAGAACTTACTATATGCATGACACATGGACATGAACTAAAGGAGGCACTGCCAGAGGGGGAACGCAGGGTACCAAATGGAGGAGGGCAAAGGGGGAAAAACTGGGTCAACAGTAATAGCAAAATCAATAAAAAAAAAGAAATCAACCAGGGATCATATAGGTCATATGGCAAAGATTAAAGATTACTTTTGGCTATACCACTCAATCAGATTAAGATTTCTAAAGAGCTAGAACAGAGATGGGGACATAAGTTATAAAGAAGGTATGATGTTGATGGTAATAGTCATCAAGAGAAAGTGTACTATAGTTAATATAAAAACAGGTAAGAAAATAGTAGTTAAGTGGGCAGATGCTATATTGGACAAAAACAATCACAAGAATTATAAAAATAAATGTGTGAAGCATTTAATATATATTCCTCTTTACCACTTTACACCATTGCGGACAGCAAAAATTAGATATAAGGATACAGAGGGAACAAATTATAAATATATTTAAAACGGATATGATAAATAAGATGAGCAGAATTTAAGGTCAAGAACTTGTTTTTGTAAGTGGAAAATTAGAATGAGAGCTAAAAGTCAGTAAAATTAAACAGGCAGAATTTTATGATGAGCTGATGAAAAGAGAAAAATTATAGTGAAGTCAATATTCATTTATTTTGATGTCTGTATTAGGTGAAGCAGTAAGATTATATCTTTAAGAGTTTGAAAACTGCAGTTTTTGGCAAAAACATGAGCTTTTCCTGTTAGAGGGTCTTAAATATTAAGTGGTAGAAGAATATTTATATTCATTCCATGTAAGTAATATAATCAGAATGGCAACAAATCACAGATGTTAGTGCTCATCATAAAATATTATGAATAAATTTTCAGCATTATTTTTAAAAATTTACTTAAAAAATTTCAAAATCTGGACAAGAATACAATTAACAGCAAATTACAAATGGCCAATACATATCCCCTGACTAACTTTAACAATGAATAGTTACCATATAATCGGAAGAAGCAATGAACTCCACAGTTGAATTCTGAACTTCCGGTCGTTTATGAGGCTCTCCATAAGATCGGGTAAGGGGGTTATACATAAATTCTTCAGGAACTAGAAAAAAGTAGAAATCCAGTACAAATTTAGTAACACAACCTGTCACTAAAAACACATATAAACTCCCAGAAATAAACACCATTATCATCAGTATTTATATAGGATTTAAAAGTAGTTCTGTGACTATCTAATGGTAAAAACTAATTCCTTAACTTCACTTAAAAATAATTTATTAGAAGGATCAAAAAACTTTTTTCCTGAAATCAGGTTAGTAAACCAGAAGACAGGTGACCTTACTTTTTAGGTTTGGGTTTCATTTATTACACCTCATGACACGAAAAAAATATCAGATAGAAACACAAATTTGAAAGCAATCATATTAAGATGTCCTAAGAAATGACTACAGGGGCAAACAGACACACATTACTGAGCTGAATGAACGTAAAGTATCAACAGAATACAACTTTAACTTGTCAGGGTCAAGCATAATTAATAATTAGTCTGCATGACCTGACCTACATAACGTTCACTATTTGTTTTATGAACACTTTTTAGTTTGACTTCATGGTCACTTCTAGTTACTAATGATCTCCTTGGCTAGCCAAAATGAAGTGTCATGAGCCTATGTTCTCTCCCCAATAAAAGTGGTATGAAAGTTTTGAAAGAGGTGAGGAAAGAGTCCAGATAATGGCAAAAAAGTCGAAATGTTTAAAATTATATTAAACACACTTATTTTAAGGATCCTACTCTGGCTGGGTAGTTTAGTTGGTTAGAATGCTGTCCCGATACATCAAAGTTGCACATTAGATCCCCAGTTAATGTTAAGGTGAGTATAAAATCCACCAATGAATGCATAAATAAGTGGAACAACAAATCGATGTTTCTCTTTAAAAAAAACCCTGAAACTCACCATCATTGACTCTATAGCACAAATTGCATTTCCATCTCCGTTGATCAATGAAGGTTACAAAAGGGTTGATATACGTTCGACAAGACCGGCACCTCACAATGGTATTTGATGTTATCACTGGTAATTGCTAGGAAGTAAAATAAAGATGTTGTACCAGGAAAACACCCCAGGAAAAAATGGAATACATGCTGCTTGTGCTCATATTCAGAACAAAACTCTAATTGTGTTTTAAAATTGAATCATTTTAATAAAATTCAGTGATGTGCTAACACAAGCAGCTATCAAGTTTTCTCAATCTTTTGTCATAAACTTCATATAAAATAACACCAAAATAAAGTCAAACCAAATGCAATAAAAGTTATTGGCTAACTGCCCTGGCTGGTGCAGCTCAGTAGGTTGAGCACCAATCTGCAAACCAAAGGGTTATTGGTTTGATTCCCAGTCAGGGCACATGCTTGGGTTGTTGGCCAGGTCCCCAGTTGGGGGCTAGCAAGAGGCAACCACACATTGATGTTTCTCTCCCTCTCTCTAAAAATAAAGAAAATCTTTTTAAAAAAGGTATTGGCTGACCAATAAAAGCCTGGTCAGGGAAATAATATAACTCAGAGCTCATTGGCTAGATTCAAGAAATAACAGTGAGAAAGAAACATATACCATATAAAAACATCTTTTCTTTGTGTCTGGTGCCATCAGGTATTACTTATTAAACAGCTACAAAAGTCCTGATGGGAACTGAGGCCACAAGAAAACAAACACAATGTGCCTTTTAAAAAAATTCATCTCTTTATGCTTAGTTTGGAAAACAAACTTCATATTCAATTAAAGAAATTTAGAGTGCCCTGGCTGGTGGCACAATGGACAAGGCACCAGCCTGCAAACCCAAAGGTCACTAGTTCAATTCCCAGCCAGGGCAACATAACCAGGTTGCAAGCCAGATCTCCAGCCAGGTCGGTGGCTGGAGGCAGGTGAAAGGCAACCATATATTGATGTTTCGCTCCCTCTCTGCCCCTCTCCCTTTCCCTCTCTCTAAAAAATAATAAATAAAATCTTTAAAAGAAATTTTAAAAATATGAAAAAGATTAAAAAAAAAAAATCAACCCATGGACATGGACAAAATGTGGGATTGGCTGTGGGGAGGGGAATGGGGAGGGAGGGAAAGGGGAGAGCAGAGAGAGAAAAATGGTATGAATGTAATACAACAATAATAAAATATAAAATTTTTAAAATCACATATTATTCTATCTTCTTAAATGAACTCCTGATAACATCTTAGTGTATTTGTCTATATACGTTGTATCTTTGTATTAACTTTTTCACATTTACAATTTTTATTATATAAATATCACAAGAATAAATTAGGAATTACAGTTAATTAAAATTAGAAAATTAGCCTTAGCTGGTAGCACAGTGGTTAAGGTGCCAGCCTGCGAACCCAAAGGTCGCAGGTTCGATTCCCCAGCCAGGGCACATAACCAGGTTGCAAACCAGGTCTCCAGTCAGGTCTGTGGCTGGAGGCAGGTGAAACGCAACCGTACATTGATGTCTGTCTCCCTCTCTGCCTCTCTCCCATCTCCTCTTTCTAAAAATAATGAAATAAAATCTTAAAAATAAATAAATAAATAAATAAAATAAATTAGAAAACTAAAACTACTCAAAATTCTGTATCCCAGAGAAAGCCATTACTGCCAATTTAGTGTATGTACTTCCAGAAGGTATCACATTCAGAATCTGTACTTAGATAAAAATTCTCACCTGTGTATATGGGACATTAACTGTATTGGTTCAGAGATTAAGGTTGTAACAATATTACACATTATCAAGTAATATATTCTGAATGAATTAAAGATCCTTATTACATAACAGAATTATTTTATTTTCTATTTGCTTTGGTCCTTTCTGTACATCTTAGTATTAAGTGGCTCCATGAGGAAGCTTACTGACCTTTGTATCCCCAGCACATAGCAAGATAGGTAGGCAAATCAATGTTTTGTGGATGACTGAGAACAAAAGAAACTCAGAAGCAGTAAGAGGGGTAGAAAGTCACAGGAGTGAAAAAAAATGTGAGGGAATAAATGCAGCTTGTAAAGTGTAAATAAAATGTATCTGGGTACATTCTATTTCTGAAGTTTAGAAAATTTAGTTTAGATACAACATGTTTGCATGAAATACTAGAAGTATGTGTAAAAACACAGTAAGTTATGTATTAAACCAAAAAGACTGTGGAAACTTCAACAAGTAGTGTTTTAATTCAACAGACTTGAAGTATCTGCACTTTATTTTTATGAAGGTTATTTGTTTATAGTACAGTTAGGAATAATCATGCATTTTCCTTCCACATCATTGCTGGTACTTCTCTTATGTTTAATAAAGGACTCATCAGGTTTATCTATCCCCTACAGCCTTTCCTTTTCCAAAACTAATCTTTCAAAATCCAGTTCAGACCTCATCACTCATAGAAAACTTCTACTACAGTATCCAGAGGAAGTTACTTCGTATACTGTACTCCCTATCCAAATACCTTACAGAATTTGATTAGTTGCATGTATTAATTATCCTGGATGTAATTATTTGTTCTTACATCTTTGTTCCCTGTTAGAAGAGTTTCTTGGGGGCAAGGCCAATGACTTGATCATCTCTATATTTACCACTGCTTATTTAGGGCCTGTCACAGAGCAGGTGCTCAGAAAATTCAGCAGGTGCTGAATTGAATTTGACAGAAATAATTACTTGCAACTTCAAATAAAAGATGAAAAAATTGTAAGAAAATACACAATCGAAATACCTTGCACATAAAAACACATGTCAGTATGCACATATATTCTAAAATATGTTACTTTACCGTTAGGTCTCTGAAGGGATGTAACAACAATCCTAAAGGAAGCTTAGCTTTATTCAGTAAAACCTGTGTCTGTGGAATATTTGTCAAAGTGCACCGAAACGAACTGCAAAAACACAAACAACATAGACTACATTAGCTATCAGAAAAAAACAAAAAAACATCCTCAAGTAGGTAGCTGCTTACTCCATGTCATTAGCATGTAAGGCACGAATAGGAGGGAATAGAAACCCTGAATGAAAAGGCACACCCCTGCAACTTGGATACTGTTGTTCCATTTTCACCTGTTGAATTCCTACTCTGAGACTCATCCAAGTTATCGCTTCTTTTAAAACCACCCTTACCCCTAATCACAAGCGGGAAGGAATGACTTCTTTCTCTGTGTGCTGAGATCTGTTTACGCTTCTCTGGTATCAGTTTGTCTGATCTGCTTTAGTTGGTTGTGTACTTTGTCTTTTCCTACTTGAGATCAGAGATCATTTTGTCCTGTGTCACTGTAGCACTATTCCTCTCATATAGTAAGTGCTTATAACCTACTAAATTACAGGTTAAGGTCAGTAGACACAGAACCAATGAGGTAAAAAGCAGAAGATGGAAAAGGAAAGCAATTTTAACTAGAGTGGTTGACAGTATGTAGACACAGCTGAACACACACTGGTCCAGGCTGGGGCTGCTCCTTGAACACGTCAAGTTGACCCCTGCTCTAGCACCTCTGCATTGCTGTGCAGGCAGCTTGCCACACACTTCCCAGAGTTACATGGTTTGCTCTCTCCTTCCATTCTGATCTCCACTCAAATGTTAAGTCCTTGGGAAGACCTGTCCTAACTCCTCAATTAAAAATAGTCACCCTCCACTTTTACTACTCCCTACTTCATAGTAATATTCTGAGATTTCATTTCATTCACTAATAAGTCATACTTATTAGTATGACTGTTCAAAGTATGTCTGCCTTAATAGGATATAGTCTGCATGAGATTGGGAACTCTGTTCTGTTTACTGCTTCATTCCCAGCACCAGAAACAGTGCCTGGCACTTAACTCAGATGACATTCAGTAGGTATTTACTGAATGATTTATCTTAATATGCAGGCACAGTTATTATTCTTGTTTTATGGTTGACAATACCAAGAATTTGAGAGGTTATAGAACTGGCATAAAGTCTCACAGCTACTTACTAGTGGAACCATAGTTAAGAACCTAGGTATGTACAACCTAAGCCTGTAAATTACTCTGTTTTGCTATTTTGATGAGAGACACTTGCATAGAAAACATATAACTAAGTACATTTTTATAAAAATGGTCTTGGCACTGATGAAGGGTCAGTAGTGGAGTATGGCAGGAGAGGGGGAACCCTCTATTTTCTGTTTCTGTATTGGAAACTACGTAAGATTTTGACTGAAAAAAAGAGAAGCTTCAGAAAATATTAGCTCTAAAGAAGAATACTAGCTTTCTTAATACAAGGAAGAAGGTAACCTTTTGTGAATCAGAGTTTGCTCTTTGAGGAGATTCCAGGATCAGAGGATGTCTTCTGGGTGCAGAGGAACAAATATTGTATAAGACACAGAAGGACTGAAAGCAGGCAAGAGCAGAGAACTTTCTGGCTTGGAGGCACTGTGAGGAGAGTAACAGAGCTCACCCTCCCAGACGCTATACCAGGTCTTGGCCACCAGAAGCAAGGTTGCCGGGTGAACTTCCTCATGAGGGGAGGAAATGCTCCATAAAAGGAAATCCAAATCTAAATTCAGGCTGGATAAAAAAATTGGGGGTCATGGACATGGACAACAGGTGGGATTGACTTTGGGGGGAATGGGTGGGTGGGGAGGGGGACAGAGGGGAGCAAAAAGGGGATGGATGTAATATAACAACAATAAAATTAAAAAAAAAAAAAATTGGGGGGTAACCATCTTCAAGTTCTATACTAAGTGGGGGGAAAATTAACCTGTTCTTAGGTTTACATGCCCTTTTCAGGCAAAGATTAAAGGGCATAAAATTGTAAAGACTCCGCTTTATTTAAAAGACATCAGAAATTATTACTGGTGATAAGTGACAAAAAAATTTTTTGCAAAGAAAAACATAGACAGATCTGGATTCCTGAAAGTCTTCACTCAAAAAGAAAAGAAAAGAAAAAAAAAAAAAAAAAATTCCCAGGCATTAGGTGATGGAAATGGGGTTGAAGACAGAGAGGAATAAGAACAGAGGCAACCTAAGCTGAATATACACAGAATGTCTATTCAAACTAAAATAGAAGTGTTCACATTAATAAAACTTTCAACCAACAAATTAATTTTATTATTTTTAAGAGATATACAATCTTTCTGACCAAGTATTATTGCTTACTAAAGATGATAAAATTAATACTTACTCTGGGCTACAGTTTAATTTTTTGAGTTCTAAATTCAAGTTCGGTACAGGAGCCCAAACAGGAGTCATAGGTAAAGTATTCCTCTCCTGAGTGAGGTTTACAGGTCTTAAGCTTTCTGGCTGTACAGAACTCTGAAGACTCAGTCCTCCCAGACTGGAGGATAGCTGGTTCATACCAGGATACTGCTGAGAAATCAGATCAAAACAAAACAAAATACAACAAACATGAATAAAATTTATTATACTATAGCAAGGATGTTAATACATAGGAAAAAAAAAAGAAAATTTAAACCTAGCTGGTAGTAGAAGAACGACTTACTAGGGCAGTTCAATTTAAAGCATTCTTGAAAAACACCTCAAAGCAAAAGTACTAAACACATTAAAATCTAATTAGCACAGTTAAACATCACAAAACAAAATGTCAGCAACAATGCTTTCAACATCATGAATTTGGTTTCTCTGAATCTAGTTCTTGCTGGAAAGGCAGCATAATACTTGTTTCCAAGTTTTTTCAATTACAATTTTTCAGGATAATGAGCTAATTGTCATAGAAATGTACAATGGTGTCCAGTGAGTTTTGCTTTGCTTATTTTTCTGTACCTTTGTTATATTTTTTAGTACTATTATGAATTCATGGCTTTTTATTATCTCTCTTTGGCAAGTGAGCACTGGCCCCAGTGTCCATTTAATATGCACCTATTTGTCTTTGTTGGCTTCCTTGCTCTCTGGCATAACATTTTCTACTATTCCTCCTTCAGACTTCAAATTAATCACTTACACAAAAAAGAATTTTAGTTCTTTTTAAACAGAGATGGGATCTAGAGAATGTAATCTGGGAAATAAGGGTGTTCATTGCTAATATACAGTTTACTCCTTCCAACTTTTACAATAGGTAGATACAAAGCATACGTTTTAAAATAGGGACAAAAATAAGTCCACACTAACATTTCCTATTCAAATTTAAGATGTTAACATTTTAATATATATTCTTTCATTTTACACCTGTGTTTCTTCTGCTGAAAATCTTCTTCATTGGAACATCATTACATTTTTTACCCTATACTAAAATAGTTTCAAAATAATGCCAACCTTATTGTAACTATAAAGTTATTAAATTAGATGTAAGATTTCTTTGTAGTTTTTTTGTCCTTAGATTATATCTCACTGGGAACATAGAAAATATGAGGTTTTAAGATGAACTGAAACAATGCTTTTATCAGTATCAGATTGTATCAACTTGATAAACAAGATCAGTTATTTTTGTTTGCTTTTCCTTATAAGGATTGCATTTTATCTCTTTTGACTTAATTTTTTGAATAAATATAATATTTCTGTAATTCTAATGTCAAAACTTTACAATAAGATATATTCAAAACACCTTGTTTCACCTTGATCTTTCCACCTATAGCTTAATATTTGTATTAGTTTTTGGTTTCATCTTTCCATTGTTTCTATTTACAAATATAAACTAATAATGTCAACTGCTCTGAATATGAACCCATTTTTACCTTGAGAAAATAAAAAGCAGAGCAATAACTCTATGCCAGTACAGAGATTCTCCACATCCTTTTTCAGTTACTAAACACTCCATTATATGAATGTACCACAGAATTCTAGCTAATAAAATGCAGAATAATAAATTCAGAAAAATCACTATTTTAGAACCCATACTGAAATAAAGGAGTCAGGTAACAGTCATCAGGAATAGGTGATAAACATACATCCATAGGCAACAAAGCCACTAGATAAAAACTTAGTAAGGAACCACAGAATGAAGCGATCAGACTGTCACAACATGAGCCCACTAATTGATCCTAGCAGAACTAAAAGTGAGACAACCAGATATTATTATGAGGTAAGCAGAACCAAAATATATCATATTTTGGCTTGGGTAAATAAATAAATGAAGTAATAAATCAGAATAAAGTCAAGCCAGTAGACCTAATATCCAGTCTATAGAAAAAGGAACAGTGGAAGAAGTTAAATAACACCACAGGAAAACACCCCTACTTTTTTCAAAAAATCTAAAGCATTAAAAAATGAGGTAGAGGTTTGTTTTAAAATTTAAAAATATTAGTGAGACATAAACAAATACAATTTGTAAATTTTGTTTGGATCCTGCTTTGAACAAACCAACTATAAAAAAATCAATTCAAGAACAAGCAAATCTGAAAATGAACTGAATTTTATTTTATTTAAAATATATATTTTATTTATGATTTTTCAGAGAGAGGGGAAGGGAGTGAGGAAGAAAGAAAGAGAAAATCAATGTATGGTTGCCTTTCAACCGCCTCCAGCTATGGACCTGGCTGGAGACCTGGCTTGCAACTTGGTGAGGTGCCCTGACTGGGAATCGAACCATTAACCTTTGGGTTCGCCGCAGGTTGGTACCTTATCCACTGTGCCACCAGCCAGGGCTTGAACTGAATTTTAAGTGATTTAGAAATTATTGTTAATTTTGTTGAATGAGTGTGGTTATGCAGTAAGTGCTCTTTTTCCATCTCCCCCAATCCCTTGCCCAAGATTAGCTTTTAAATCCTCATCAAGAAAAGGTTGTGTGTGTTTGTGGAGCTAAGGGCTGGTGGTACTAAAAGAGGAAAAAGTGTATTTAATTCTGAACTTCAAGGACTTTTGTATTCTCAGAACTAAACCTGGTCATGAACAAATAATTGCACTTATCTGACTCTCCATTACCTCAATTAAGTAATGAAAGGACTTCCACTTTGGAAAACTATTGGGTATTAACTGCTGAGGTTGAACATATGGAAACCATATGACCCAGTGATTCTATTTCTAGAAATATACATACTCACTTAAAAGATATGAACAGAAATATTTACAAGAGTAATATGCACAATAGCTCCCAATTATAAATTTACCTTAATTCCCGTCAACAATAAAGTAACTAACTTGTGGCATATTTATACAATAGAGTACGATATAATGGTGAAACAAATTAACTATAAGTGCAATAAGCATAACATTGAGCAAAAGTGCAGCCAAGAGTATATAAAGTTTAAAAGCAAGTAAAACTAATCTGGTTATTAGAAGTCTAGACAATTGTCAATTCTTGTTTGGAGGATTAATGACTAGAAAAGACATGAGAGGTCTCTGGTTGTTGGTTACATGAGTACGTACAATTTGTAGAAATGTATTGAGCTGCATGCTCTTAATTTACATACTTTTAAAATGTTTAAAAAATAAAAAGTTGGGAGGAGGATGATCTCTAACAGCCTATTTCTAAAGCTTTAGCTTTTTAGCATGCTCATTTCAACTGTGATTAATAACTCAAGTTATTTTTCAGTCTTGTCTTTGTCTCTTTTAGCCAAACTCATCTGATCTAGAGTATTCAAGATTGTGATTACAGAATAGAATGAGGCTATATTTTAAAATTTAGTATTTTAATATTAACTTTTACTTTTATCCCAAGGATAATCAATCTCTTAACCTTCCCAAAATGACCACCCAAAAACAATGGGACAAGGGTGATATTTTCAATTCTCCTATGCTGAAGATCAGCAAACATTTTCTGTTGAGGTTCAGATAATAAATATTTCCTGATTAATAAAAGTAACACAATGCATATTACTAAAGACTGAAGAAAAGTACAATAAAAAAAAATCACAGCTAATATCTTGATCCAAATTTGACCTTTTTAAAATTTAAAGGTGCCAGCCTTTGAACCCAGAAGTCACTGGTTTGGTTCCCCAGCCAGGGCACATAACCAAATTGCAAGCCAGGTCTCCAGCCAGGTCCGTAGCTAGAGGCAGATGAAAGGCAACCATACATTGATGTCTCTCTCCCTCTCTGCCTTCCCCTCTCTCTAAAAATAATAAATTAAATATTTAAAAATTTTTAATATTTATATTTCCTTTTATCTTTTTCTATGTATGCACACACACACAAATTGGTATCAAATTCTACCTATTTGACCCAGGCTTATCTGTATTTCTATCTATGATACATTTGAATCACCAGGCATTTGTTAGAATTGATAATAGTTTCACAATTTTTAGAAAGACAATGTTTCTCTATGACTAACTACATACTTGAGCATACTGCTGGAATCCAGAATACACTGGGCTACCAGTCTGTCCTCCAGAACTCAGTGGTGCTGCAGCATTCTGATAACCAGGCTGAAGAATTGGGTAACCATATCCAAATGGTTTAGCCATTTTTGAAGACTGAGGGGCAACGGGCACTTTAGCTGGAACAGGGTCAGGTTCGGGAGCAGGATCAGGAGGAGCAGGGCTGCTTGCTGATGAAGAAAGCATATCTAATATAAAGGGAAAAACATGGTGTTAACACCTGAAAACATGACTGTGTATGTGTAAAGACTTGGCTCCTAGGAGGGCCATACTTTTGGCATTTCCCTTTTTCTTGAACTTAATAATATGAAAAATTTTGAACATATACAAAAATAGAGAGAATGGAATAATAATAAACCCCACCATATACTCATTACTCAGCCTTAATAATCAATATTTTGCTAATCATTTTCTATGCTCACACCCCATCTTTCATTTCTTACATGTAATTTACAAGTAAACCTCATTTTGTATCATTTCATGACAAGTATTTCATTCAGTTGTTATTTCTAATAACTAAGGCCTTTATATTTACATTATACATATAAAATGAAATTGTTTTTTCTTTTACTCTCTCAGCAAGAATGGGGCTAAAAAACAAAAAACTAAGCAAAGCAGAACAAAGGGTGTCAAACACTTTTTACTCGACCCTGACATTTATAAAAAAACATTCATGGAAGGAGTGGCATGTTTCTATAACCTATAAAAATCTGCGTTATTTGTAGAAGTAAAATTGTGCAAGTATGAAAGACAGTAGAATAGGATAGTGTCCAGCTCCTAAAACAATGCCTGCCAATAAAATTCAACAAATTAAATTAATTTGTGCCTTTAAATTAAAAACAAAAATTTGATTAAAACTATGAAAAAACAGTAGACAATTTAATCACTTACAAGACTAACAAGAAAAAGAAACCCTATATATTACCATACATTACCATTACTAACATTCTGGCATACTGACTATTTTTTTAAAAAAGTAGATTTGAGTGAGAGAGAGAAAGAAATAGAAGGCTGAACATGAACACACACAGAGAGAGAGAAACATGAATTTAATCTTATTCATACAGTCACTGGCTGATTCTTATATGTGCCCTGACCAGGGATGAAACTTGAGATTTTGTTGTATCAGGACAACACTCTAATCAAGATAGATACCAGGCCAAGGCCTCTTCCTGTCCTCCCCACCCCCACCAAGTCAAATCTATAATATAGATGTATTTAAATCTATCATTTATATAAATAATTATATTCTTCACCAGTAATAAGACCCTGCCAAAAAATACGTTCTCAAAAACATCTCACTTAATAAAATTTATTTTTTTCAAGTTTCTTGAGGAATCACATCTTTCTACTGACTCTATTGGCTCTAATTTTGCAGATTCATTCCCAGACATTCTGGTATTTATCATCATGTGCTAATTAAGCAAGGCTTGGCTTAACAGGCTTTCTAGTAACCTTCTAGACCTCTTAAAAGGATAAGAGAGTCAATACAGTATCTTCCTTAAATCTCCTGCTTGTTACACCTCATGGTAATGGGACTATAAGTAGAAAGGTCTCTTAAACATAACACCAGCGTAAGAAATAAATGAACTAGAGACATATAGATGGAGGTCTAACACTTATCCTCTTCTTTAAGAGATGGACAATATTTTATACATTTCTACAGTTCTAAAATCTGTCCTTGTACCTGACATATAATAAACTTCCAATTCACTTAACCTTACTCCTACAGTTGCTCACATTTTCCCTTAATTTTGGTGCAATTTAAATATCTAGTAAACTTGCTATAGGTCACTCAGACTCACTGTCAAAGCACAGTTCACAATAAGAATGTTGATAAATGAATACAAACAAACCAAGATCTAACTCCAAGGCCACGATCTTTTAAATACACATTTCACATCTCACTTCAGATTACTTTGAAGCTCATAAAATACTATACAGTTAAGAGTATTCAACTTTCATTGAATGAAGTAACTCTTCTATTTTGATAACAGCAATTGCTTCTAGAATGGCCTACAACTTCTTACACACATACACCCAAACAGTGGTTTCTAGAGGAAAAAATCTGTTAACCACAAAAGACTAAGTAACTTAGTTAATTAGTCTTGAAATAGTAAAAAGGAATTCTAAACTGAAAAGATTAAAACTTTCTGACTCATAGGATAACAAGATAGTATGTTTAGTTAAGTACTTCCTACTCCAACTTTAATACTGAATTATTACCAGAGTGGTGAGAGGTAAGGGCAAAATTATTTGTTCTGTTAGTCCTAAAATTTAGACTCTTGAGAAAGAGAAAACAAGAGAGAGAGGGCAGGTGTGGTAGTTAGGTGACAGGCTGATCAGGAAAATCATCATACAAGGTATTGTAATAAAAATGACTCTGTACAAGGAATTGTAATAAACATGACTATTAATTATAAAAATGTATTTTTTTCTTTCAATACTATGCACTATTTTTATTTCTACGTAATGACCAAAGTTATTTCCAGATATGGTTAAAAGTAATGCCTCCAAAAACTACATCCAAGTTGGTTAATCTATTTACCTGGAGGAGGCAGCCAGGAGCCATAGGGGGAGTAAAGAGTCAAAGACTACTTATATTCAGAGGCTAGTTGGAAGGAATTCAAGGACCTAAGCATGAGAACAGAAATATAAATTTATTTAAGGAGTTATTAGCATTAAATAAAAGGGAAAAGAGAAAAATTATTCACTATTGAAAGGCTTTTAGAAGGAGGAAAAAGATAAAAAGCATAACAAAAATATAATAATTTCCTTAGGCCTCCCAGAAACAACACTCATAGTTATATAACAATTCACACTATTAAGGCTGAGAAATGCTAGGAAAACGTCCCTTTTTTCTGTTAAAAATATACCTTGTAATTATGTATAATCTTTGATCATGTATGAAAGCTTGATGGTCAGTAACTTTTCAAATAAACATTAACTAAGCATAACACCAATTACCTGGGTAGCTCCCTCCTTCTAGGGCATCATAACTGTTGGGCAGTGGAGAAGCACTGCTTGTAGTAGAAGAGCTGTCAATACCTAAAAGCAAAACCAAAATGTCTATTAAGTTTACAGTGACAGTGTCTCCTAGAGAAGCTTCTGGCACTTTTAAAGAAGCAGCTTTGCTGACTCTAGTGAAAATGTAAAATGACTGATGTTTAAGGGCATTTTAAAAAACAAATTTCTGATATAAGGATATAGAATGGGTAGGGAGAATACAGAGCTGATGAGTAGAATAAAATTTAATCAAACATGTGATAACATCTTAGAATAAATATCAAACTAACAAATATAAATTTTAGATGAATACAAATATTAATACAGCTACATCTCAAAAAACTTATCAAACTGCAAGTTATTAAATATATATAATCAGTATTTGGGTATTTTAGGATAATTAAATTTTAATGACTTTTCTAAGAGCACAGCTATATAAAACTCTCATAAAAGAGGAATCTATGGCTTAGGTTGCTACCTCTCTTTTACTAACCTTTTCTATGTCTCAGTTTATTATTTTGCAGAATGGAGATTACATAGTGCCTGCTACATTAAATAATATGTATGACAGACACACTAATCAGTATGTCAAGACTGTAAGACTTTCTGTTATGTTTGTTCAGTCAAAACCTTCAAGATTAAAAGAAACATTCAGTAGGAATTTATGATGAAACTTAATTTTGGGATGCACAGATAACAGAACATGTATTTCTTTCATTCATTCAACAAATGTTTTATTGACAGCATACAGTTATCCTAGGTAAATATGCTATAGTATATAGTGATGAATAAAATAAGAAATGTACATGGTCCCTCGCCTGTGTTAGAGATCTCGGTCTTTTTCACCCTAAGACAAAACTCTGTGGTACAGAGGTGATCCCTCTGGCATAGTAGCTAAAGCTTTTTGTGCAGGATGATTTCACTATTAACAACAACAAAAAAAAATCTGGAGCAAAAGTCTGCAGCTACATTAGAATCTGCCATTTACTTGCTATATAATTTAGGGTGACAATCGTCAATATTCTCTTCTGTAAAATGAGAACAATAATAATAAAAAAAAAAAAGCCCTGTGTGGCCTTTAAAATGTTCTTGTGCAGCTTAGATGAGGCATTAGATACAGCCCTGGCTGGTGTGGCGTAGTGGACTGGTGCTGGCCTGCAAACCCCAAGGTTGCTGGTTTGATTCCCAGCCAGGGCACATAACCAGGATGCAAGCCAGGCTTCCAGCCAGGTCCATAGCTGGAGACAGATGAAAGGCAACCATACACTGATGCTTCTCTCCCTTTCTTCCTTCCTCTCTGCCCTTCTCTCTGAAAATAATGAATAAAATCTTTTAAAAAATAGATATGAAGCAGTGTAGACAGATTATGAGGACTACACTGTTAGTAGAAGGTGGGAGAAACAGTGCTTTCTTTGTAATAACTAGAAAAACAGTGTACATATGTCATCATTCTTAATTAAGAATGGGAAGTAATGGCTCTTCCTTTTTGGTCCTTATATTTGTAAATTTATATCTAAAGAATAAGGTCAAAATCTAAAAGCAAGAGCATTAAAACACTACACTCATACACCTAAATATTCATCTTCATCAACAGATGAATTAAACAAAAAATGGTGTGTCTATATAATGGGATGTTATTAATCTGTAAAAAGAATGAAGTACAAGTACATGCTACAATATGAATAATCCTTGAAACACGCTAAGTGAAAGATACAAAAGGTGTATTTTTTGTATCATTACATGATTTCATTTGTATGAAACATCCAGGGTAGGTAAATCTATATACAGAGAAAGTAAATTGGTGGCTTCCAAAAGCTGAGAGGAGGGGAAGTGGGAATTTGCTACATAATGGTAACAGAGTTTTCTTTTGGGAAAATGAAATGTTTAGTTAGTACATTCACAGCGTTAGAACTGGACAGAAGTGGGAACTACACAAAAAACAAAATGATTGGCTTAGACAGAGGTGATTGGTGGTTACACAATTGGGAAATGTACTGAATGGTACAGAACTATATAGTTTTAAAAGGTTAATTTATTATTATGTAAATTTCACCTCAAAACAATATGCCAAGATATTTTAATGGGGAAAGAATATTCTTTTCAACAAATGGGGCTGGAACAATGAGATATCCACAAGCAGAATAAAGTTAGAATCTTATACTTTACACTAAAATTAACTTAAAGTGGATCACAGACCAAAATGAAAGCACTTAAAAGTATAAAACTCTTAGAGGAGTACTGATCTTTGGAACCATTACACCAAGCAAAATAATGGCTTTCTCCATACCGGCTGGTTTCAGTTGAACAAACAGCTTTGGTGCCTGTCCTCACTCTTAAACCTTACATAGGCCCAATTCACCTTAGTCGACTTCACATTATAATTAGCGATAATAAATACTCTAAGAACAAATGGAAGTGTGAATTAATACTTGGGAAGAATTTTCCCTTTTTCTTTTACTGACTCCATGTCACACTGAAAGAAGAAAAGGAGGAGGAAGACAGGAAGAGCTGAAATCTGAGGAAGTAAGGGGGAGAACAGACCATAAATAGCTCAGAATCCTTGAAGTTGAGGGGAAACTATCAGGAATGCTTTTAAGCCTTTAAAAAAAGACTTAGGGGCTCAGTTGGTTCGATATGCCAAGGTTGCAAGTTCCATCACCAGTCAGGGCACATACAAAAAGCAACCAGTGAATGCATAAATAAGTGGGAACAACAAATAGACATTTTGTGCACGCTTGTTCTCTCCCTCTAAAATCAATACATTAAAAATAAAACAAAAATAAATAAAAAAGACCTAATCTCTTTTCTCTCTAAAAGACACGCAACATGACGATGGCCAAAGTACTTACTGGTATTGCTTAACTTTAAGTTAACCAGATAATTTGAAATTTTATTTCCTCATAATTTGCAAAAATCATGGAAAAAGTGTTAATTCAGATTCTATCTCCACCATTTATCAATTGAGAGGAAATGGACAAAACACCTAACATCTCTGAGCCACTTACTATTTGCAACAACAGACTATAAACTAACACTCACTCCACAGGGCTACTGTAAATATTAAACAGGTATTAGCCAGACACAGGAAATACTCTTCATTTTCTCTCTTCACCCCTCCCTTCACGTAAACAGCGCTACAAACTGGGCGGGGGCAAGACATGAACCTCCTGACTGATAAAGACAATTGGTTTTCCTTAGGCTTTAACCAATACTATTGTTTACCATAAAACAATACAATAGTATTCAAGGATCTGCTGTACCAGCTTCTTTCTCAAAGATATCCCCAGCCATCCTACCCAACCACATTCAATTCTTCTACCCACTGTCCTTTGCAGACCATAGGTCCCAAATTCACTGAAGCTCCCCAAATATGCCATCTTCTTTCAAGCTTCTTGCTTTTAAAAAGTACCTTTGTCTCTCCCAGATCCCTCACCTGCCTAATTCCAACCTTTTTTTTTAGATTCAGCTCAGATACCCCCACTAACACCCCCAAGAATCTTCTCTGTCATCCTATAGTACATGTGGTTCCAGGTTCTCATATATGTATATTCCTATAAAGCACTACGATTCCTAGCAACACTGAAGCATTTGTAAATATTCGGTATTTCAGTTCATTAGATTTGGGGCTAGCCTAAACATCCAGTTAGCATTTGAACACCATTTTTATTTGAAAGTACCATTTGAATTCAACTCTAGACATTAGTACCAAATCCCCTTTCATTTTAGCCCCAGTGGATGTTCATGTAACTAACAGGTACTATCTGCAAATACATTACCACATTTTCTATTTAATATAGATGAATATCATTTTGCAATCAACAAAAATGATTGTTTTTAAGAAACGAACAGAGAACACCAGGGTTCTAGTAAAAATGTCCACAGTACACTCTTATTATTTTGCTGGATAATAAAAAAGGCACAGGAAGAAGATAACATGTCACTAAATATAATATAATGACTACATACTGCCATGTACCCTTCAGTTCCCTCC
Source organism: Noctilio leporinus (assembly GCA_004026585.1). Lineage (NCBI taxonomy): Eukaryota > Metazoa > Chordata > Mammalia > Chiroptera > Noctilionidae > Noctilio > Noctilio leporinus. The sequence continues at coordinate 52,257 of PVIW01006320.1, read as the reverse complement.
TACTCCAGTGCTGTGTTCTCACTAGGAGATGAAGAAGCCTCTCTTTTCCTATCTTTCTGAAAACAGAGAACTTAGTCTGCATGACTACTGTGCTGCTTAGCAGTTGTATTACCAGGCAAATGTTAATTAACTTGTTCAGATCACAGTCAACTCATCTGTAAAATGGAGCCAATTACCTCTGCCTTGTAAGACTGTAGAGAATAAATTGAGGTAAGAACAGGATCTTATCTTGGGGTCAACGGAAATAATGATTACACATTACAATCAAATCTTGCTTTCTAAGCCCTGGCTGGTGTGGCTCAGTGGATTGGCACCACCCTGAGAACTCAAAGGTAGCTGATTCAATTCCCAGCCAGGGCACATAATCAGGTTGCAAGCCAGGTCTCCAGCTAGGTCCTTAGCTGGAGGCAGGTGAAAGGCAACCATACATTGATGCTTCTTTTCCTTTCTTCCTTCCTCCCTGCCCTTTTCTCTGAAAATAATGAATAAAGTCTTTTAAAAAATAAAATAAAATAAAATAAAATACCCTTCTCCACTAAAGGAACCAGGACTGCATGACGAAATGTCTCATTCCAGCGTTGCAGCAGTGTTAAGTACAAGATTAGCTGGGAAATCCTGATTGAGACCTAAGGTACTTCAAGTAAGTGCTTCAAGATTCATGGGAACATGTAAAAAGACAATTTCAAGGAGCTGCCACTGGTCAAGTCTAGGACAAGCTGCTATCAAAGTAAATAATGAATTATAACCCACTGGATAAAATAAGAATCTAAAAGTCAATATGAACCCAAAGAAATCAATAAAGGGAGAGGGAAAAGTTCATCACAGTGAAACTTAGACTCATAAATATAGACAATCATGAATGAATACTAAAACTAGAGATGTTTTAATTAAGAGCAGGATATTTACTTAGTATCAAATGACCTATTAATGTCAAGAGTGAAAAGTAGGACAAGTTGAAAAATTCAAGCAGATACCACGTTAATCAACAGATCAAAATGAACAGCATTAACACAGGAAGAAATTGACACCATGTGCCTCAGACAGAATGCACTCTTAGTACATTATTCAGTGGAAATCCTGCCAAAAACACGATTTGAATCTAATCACAAGGATACATCAGATAAGTTCAAACTGAGGGACTCTACAAAATAAAATAACTTTCCTACATTCTTCAAACATGTCAAAGTGAAGAAAAGAGATTAGGGACCACTCCCTTATAGTCTAAACAGAAATGAATACTAAATTCAATGCATGACCCTGGATTGAATCCTTTGGCCATGAAAACAGATATAAAAGATCTTATTGAGACAGTGATTGAAATCTGACTATGTACTATGGCGCAGACATTACTGTATTAGTGTTCAATTTCCTGGTAACTGTATTGTGTTTATGTGTTTATGTTATATAAGACATTATCTTACCCTGTGAACTAATTCACAGGGGACTCCCCATGGTCAACTAAGGGCCCAAATTTAGAGAATAGTAAAAATCCACTGGCCATATGCTGATGGGTTCCTTGTGTACTCTGTATACAAGGACTTCAGATTGACCTTTCTGCTCAGCTTGTTGTCAACTGTTGCAGGGGTTTCATCTTCTAATGGACTGAGACAAGCCCTGTCCTATCACAACTACACAAATTATATCCTCATTTGCAATTATACTGACCAATCAAAACAGCATAATTTAAACAAATCAGAACTGCACTACTTGGAAACCTCATTTACATTATTAAATGGATCAAAGTGGGACCCATGGACAAGAAAATTCTCTAAAAGAAATGACCATTCCTTTGGAGTACAATTTAAGTTGCTACCTGATTGGACACTCGTGAGCTCCAGTATTTATTGCTCAAATAAAAGTTTTTATTCTGGAAAAAAACTACAACAATGAAAACAACCAGTATTTTTACAATTAGGAAATACTTAAGTTTTTAGGGGCAAAGGTTCATGGTATCTCCAACTTACTTTCACATGATGTAGGAAATTGGAAAACCTGTACAGAAAGAATATTATACAATAAATGGGAAAAAAATGTCTCTCTGGGTAAAATGTATACAGGTATTTCTTTTACCCTTCTTCCAACTTTTCTATAAGACAGAAGTTATAGATTGACTTTGGGGGGAAGCGGGTGGGTGGGGAAGGGGACAGAGGGGAGTAAAAAGGGAATGGATGCAATACAACAACATTAAAAATAAATTTAAAATAAGATAGAAACTGTAGAAGATAAAAATTATAAAAAGTTCAGATAGATGGGCATTTATACATTTAGAGTAAGAAAAATTGCTCCTTATCTGGAACCCTCAATTTCCATCCACCCCCCAAAATCATAACAATTTGAAAATTTTTAAATTTTCAATAATTAACAAAAATTAACAAAAAATAGAAACTTTTAGTTAAATGAACTACTTAAAGAGCAAATCCTTCCATTCAATAATAAAGGTAAGAGAAGATTCATGGTCTCATATATAATAACTTGAAAAGATTATCACTTATTGATTCAGTCTTAAACTGTTAGGATTAATGGAGGAACTGAACTGCTTAACATTTAGCACTGTTATATTAAAGGAAGAAAAAAACCAAACAGGCTGCAACACATAATTACATACATAATTTCCTCAAATAGCAAGACGTGAACTACTACATGAATCAGGAAAATAACTATAAATTTTGGGCTTTCTAAATAAGTATGTGCCAAAAGGATCTTTAAAAAACATTGTCCGATTTCTCTATCATTGTTATAAAATCCAAGTGGTTCACTTATTATAACTGATTATATTAAAGTAGCATGCAAAGCAGAAAATAAAGCCCTACTCCTAAAAGGGTGTTAGAGCAATCAACAGTCAAAAGCTTCAGTTAATACTCATTCTTTTGCATGAGATGAAAGGAAATGCATTTCTAAAAGAAAAAAGCACTCTACCACCATGAAAGATGTATTGTTATTTAACAAAACTGAAAAAATATCTTAAGGAGGATAAACAAAACAAAACAAACAAGCAAAACACCTCATTTCCCCAACCTTCTATAACTTAAACCAAGCACATTCATTGAGCTAAATCTGAAAAGATACTTTTTTAAGAGGCTAAGATTGTGGACATATTTTAAAAAAGACAAACAAAAACAACCTTGAGTAGAAAAAGATTAAGAACTGGGGTAAAGCTAAAGCAGACCTGCTTCCTCATCCTCCTCCTCCTCTTCCTCATCATCGGAAGTTGATGACAAGGGAGTTGGTGCAGAGCTAGCTTGATTATTAACATATTCACCATACTGCATGCCTGTAAAGTGGAAAGCACAAACACAAGAGTCAAACCAACAGGAAAGATGAAAAATAAAATTTGACATTGCATTAAAAGTGAGAAAGAACTCCTGACATTCCAAAGGGCATCCCAACATGCATATTAATATTAGCAAATTTATTATCAAAACTGAAACTGTTAGAAAAATCTCTCAAAGCAGTTTAGTAAAAGCAGCTTTAATAGGAACTAGCTGATTTAAGTGTGAAAAAAGTACCATGTAATTATACTGATAATACACAGGAAACCGCAATGATAATCTGAAAATCTTCCTCAGCTCTATACATGTTTCCCTTCTTTAACTTTAGGGCCCTTGTGGTATACTTTCTTTGGGACTATGCATTATTGGTGAGCAGTGATCATTCTACTGAAATGAATTTATACAGCACACAACACAGGTAGATAGATATTTGATACCTTTCTTCTGCTAATGCCACCTTGATGGTAACTCAGTTCTCGTAACGGAAAAAGAATGACAGTTACAGGAAAGAACTATATTCGGCATAGTTCTCTACTAATAGTAGAAGTTCAAAAAAAGGAGAGGGGTTATTAACAACGGCCCCGCAAGTCTGGCAATTACAGAAAAGTGTATTTTGTGAGATGGCCAACATTCCCCACTTCACTCAGCTGCCTGCATGTGAGTCTAAAGCTGGTGGATGAGTGGTCCTCCATGAGATACACCAAGAGAAGGCGGGTTCTGTAGAAAAGGCACAGCAGCTGGTAACTGTGTAATACTTCCCTTTATAAATCTGGGTATTTTTACTATTTAACTAATGTGGGAAAATCAAGACTTAAAAAATTAACATCCACACAAATTTTAAGAGGAAAAAGAAAATAATCTTAATGAAAACACTTTATAAATAAGAATAAACCACCTGTAAGGAAAATCTTATAGTTCAACTTTAAAAAAGAAAAACCCAGAAAGTGTGAATTTTCAAGAACATTTCATAATATTGGAAGCACATTGAAGCCTGGCCTCACCAAAATCACATGGTAGTCCTTTGATGCATTCCTCACTGTTTTTTTCCAGGTGATCTTTTAAATTAGCATGGATAAACTACATCAACAGTAAGAAACAAAGCTATTAAAGAGTAAAACTTGGGCTTAGAAGGGAAGACAGTTTAAACTGCACTGGAGTGAAGCTATAACTTCCACACTCTGGCCAACTAAGAAAGGCATGACAAATACGCTAGCTTTACTGAAACATTAACTAAATATAGATAAAGGGGTAGTCATTACAAATTCATCTGAGAAAATAAAATCAATTTAAATAATTTCAGAAAATACAAGAAATAAACTTGATACCTTGAAAGACCAAATTCAGAGGGCCATGTTCCTCTAATGAAAGCCTAGTTAAAATGAAAATTTAACTAATATTAGACCTTGGCTTAAATATACTAAGAAGTTTACAATTAAACAAGTGTACAGGAAAAATGTTTTATAGAAATTTTTAAGGACTTCCTTAAAAATGAAGTACTTTCTTAAAATGCAATTAGCATTGTACTTATTTTTAATAAGTACACATACAGAATGGGGCGAAAGTAGGTTAGTCCATATGGAAAACAATACAATAATTAGTAAATAATAACCAGTTAAGATGGCAGCATAGGTAAATGTGGTACTCACATCCTCCCACAACCTTATCAAAATTACAACTAAATTACAGAACCATTATTCAGAACTATCTGAAATCTGGTTGAACGAAGTCCTACATAGGGAAGCTATAAAGAACTTACTGAGAACTATGCCAGCATTAAAAAGGACATAGAAACTATCAATAAGAGCCAGAAGGAAATGAAGAATATAATTTCTGAACTGAAGAACACACTAGAAGGAATCAAAAGCAGGCTACCTGAAATATAGGATCGGATCAGCAAGCTGGAGGACAACATAGAAAAAAATTTCCCAGACAGTGCAATGAAACAAAAAATGACTGAAAAAAAACGAAGAAGTTTTAGGAGCGCTGCAGAACAACATGAAACATAGTAATGCTATCCGTAGCACAGGGATACCAAAAGGAGAAGAAGAGGAGCAAGGAATAGAAAACCTGTTTGGAAAAGTAATAACAGAAAATGTCCTTAATTTGATAAGAGAAAAAGACATGCAAGTGCAGAAGTACCGAGGATCCCAAGGAAGATGAACCCAAACAGGCCCACTCTAAGAGACATCATAATTAAAACAGCAAATTTCAAAGACAAAGAGAATCCTAAAAGCAGCAAGAGAAAAACAACTAGTAACATACAAGGGGGCTCCCACACAAGGTTATCAGCTGATCTCAACAGAAATACTACATGCCAGAAAGGAATGGCAAAAAAATATTATAAGCAATAAAAAACAAAGTCCTACAACCAAGACTACTCTACCCAGTAAGGTTCGCACTCAAAATGGAAGGTGAAATAAGGAGTTTCCCAGACAAAAGAAGGCTAAAAGACTGCATCTCCACCAAACCTGCACTGCAAGAGATCTAAAGAGTTTGCTTTAAGAAGGTGAAGCAACAAAGAGGAAAACAGGTACTTAGAGGAAAAATGGCAATGAATAAGTACCTATCAATAATAACCTTAAATGTAAATGGATTAAATGCACCAATGAAAAGACATAGGGTAGCTAAATGGATAAGAACCACCTTTAACTTAAGAATGCTTTAAAGTAATCTTGTTGTAAGTAGATTTTACTAAATAACACAGTTTTGTATTTTTGTTGTATTTGCATTACTGCAGGTTAAATTTTCTTAGATTGGAATAATTTTCAAAGTTGGGAAAATCAAGCTACTTGCAATAACCCTTAGAAAAATCTAATGTAGTTAAGGAAAAAAAATAGAAAGAAAATATGGATGTATATTACATAGATTACATGCTATCTTCCTTATCCACTGTTACAAAATGTGTGCTTGTTTGTAGGTGTATAACATATAGATATTATTAGCAATTTATGTTTTAAATATCAACCAACTGGTAGTTGGTGTGTTGAGAAATTAGTCAATCTTTAGGTTAGAAAAGATGCTGAGAGTAAAGACTAATTTGGGATGGAAGTTAACAATTCCTAAACTATTTGATTCAGGTACACAGGTAATATATATTCTCATATTAGCATTTGAATTAGATCAGATTCCTTTCAAATAGATAGTGGAAATAGACATTTCTAGCAATGAAGGTCCCCAAACTGGGGACATTTGGGAAAATGTATTAATGCTATAGTAAACTTCATTATTCAAATGTGAACATACCTAATCTCTACCTCAAAAGACTCTTAAATAGTGCAGTGGTCAGTTTAGGAAAACATGGGAAATCAACCATAAATTCCAAAAAATAGATAGGATATTATTCTGCAAAATTATTTAAATCCTAGGTTTTCTTTTTGAATCTCAAATTAGTGGATATCATAATTTCTACTCTTTGGGGACCAGCTGAGCACTACAAGTGCCATTATTTCTGAAGGTTTCAAGCAGTAAAACACATGTAGAGGAGAAATACAGGGTACTAAAAGAAATAGGACCTCTGCATGGCAAAAAGTAAGTAAAAAAATAAAAAAATAAATCTACTACCTAGGACAGAAAACTCCAAAAAGGGTAAGTTGTAGCTCCAGTAGCTTAAAATAGAGTTGTATTACTGGAGGGGGTGAGATCTGTCTTAAAAACCAAATTCATTTTTTTATAATGGGGTTGGCATTGTCTCCAGTACAGCTTTCACGAAAGTGAGTCCTGCGATACACCATTTCTGTGCTATATCTCACAAAAATAGTATTCCAGAGTAAAGTAAGTTTTAAAGAAAAAAATGCTTTATTTACTACAACACACCTAAAATAGTATCATTCAACATGTAATAATTAGTATCCCAGAGTAAAATTAAGTTTTAAAGAAAAAAGAATAAAAAGAGTGCTTAATTTATAATATTCCTAACATACTATCATTTAACATGTAATAATTATATGTTAACATATTTTAAATTTGAGTTCACTCTTCAAAATCCAGTATATACTTTATAGTTCATTGCAATTTGAACTAGTCACATTTTAAGTGACTACCTTATTGAACACTGCAGATTTAAAAGAATAAAGAAGGCTCAATCATTTGGGAATAAACATATTTATTTATTTATTTATTTATTTATTTATAGCAAAGGTCAGGAGAAGTCTACCTGTAACCAAGAAAATCTATGGGAAGGATAATTGTGAGAGGAGAATTTTTTCAGGGATAAGAAATGAAAGAAACTAGACTAAAATATTTCTAATAGAATTTTTTTGAAGGCAATTAATTAAATGATGTTAGATACTGTCACAGAAATTTCTTTTCTAGTGTAATATTTGTAAAATTATGTATTTGTGTAAATGTATTTGTTCAATACTACAAATGATATTACTTTAAAAATAATTTTTTAAAAATGAGCATTTTGAAATAATGAAAAGAAAGCTTTGTGCTAATATGATCTGAGAGGCTGACAGAAGGCAGTAATTGAATGGTGAATTATCTAGATGTGATAAAAGAAAAGTACACATTGGTAGTTAACAGAATAGATATTACAGAATAGACAGGAGGATGTTAAGAACAATAAAGGAAAGGGAGAAGTCAAAGAACTTATACTAAGGGGGGCATTGCCAGAGGAAAATGTGGGTACTCAGTGGAGGAGGTAAAAAAGGGTAAAATTAGGACAGCTGTAATAGCACAATCAATAAAATATATTTAAAAAAATAAAAAGATGCTATCAACCAAAAAAAAAAAAAAAACAAAAAACACTAATAAAATAAAACTGGAGTGGAAGATCTGAAGGTCAGTCAGCCACGGGGTCTGCAGAGAGGCCAGCCATGATGTCTGCAAAATCGGCTGCCATGAGGTTGGGAAGCCTCCTGGAAGTCTGCCTGCAGAAGACAGCAGCAGAGCTGGTGGTGCTGCAGGGACCTGCCTGGCCAACCACACAGAGATGTGAGAGAAGCTTGGAGCTGAACTGTGGCTGGGAATGCTAAGTTGTAGACTTCTGCTTTTCTGAAAAATGGTACCATTAAGTGGCATATTCTGAAACTGGCCTGGTTTGGCAGAGGGAGGCAGACTATTTGTTTTTGGGTCTTTTTAAAGGAAGCATGACTTAACATGACATAACAGCAGAAATCTATCATTTTCTAAATCTGTATAACTTTTAAATAAAACAGCCCTTTCCTTTCACATACACACACACAAAGAATAATTTATAGGGAACAAACAGTAGAGGAAATGAAGCTGAGAATCAAATTATCAATCTTAACTATTAGAAAGCAAAAAACACCCAATTAGAACAGCAAGAAGAAAAAAAAAAAATCTCATTTCTTTTAACGAAAACAGTGTAAGGAGCCTCTGGGACAACTTCAAGCATACCAACATTCGCATCATGGGGGTGCTGGAAAGAGAGGAGACAGAGCAAGAAATTAGAAACCTATTTCAAAAAATGATAGAAAATTCCTCTCACCTGGTGAATAAAATAGACATACAAATCCAGGAAATGCAGAGTCCCCAATGAGATGAACCCAAAGAGGCCCACACTAAACACATAATTAAAATGCAAAAGGTTAAAGACAAAAAATCTTAAAAGCAGCAAGAGAAAAACAGTTACCTACAAAGTAGCCCCCGTAAGACTGTTGGCTGACTTTAAAAAAAAGTAAAAAACACAAAACAAAACTTTGCAGGCTAGAAGGGATTGGCAAGACAAGCAAGGACCTACTATTGAAAGTACTCTACCCAGCAAATCTATCATTTAGAATCAAAGGGCAGATAAAGAGCTTCCCAGACAAGGTAAAGATAAAGGAGTTAATCATCACCACACTAGTATTACATGAAATGTTGACGGGTCTTTTTTTAAGAAGAAGAAAAAAGATAAAAAATGTAAACAATAAAATGGAAACACATATTTGTCAACATTTGAATTTAAAAAACAAAATTAACAATTAAGCACAACAAACAGACTCATTGAAACAGAGAACATTTTGATGGTTGCCAGATGAAAGGGAAGTTGGGGGATGGATGAAAAATATGAAGGAAACAGAAGTACAAACTGGTTATTACAGAACAGTCATGAGGATATAAAGCACAGCATAGAGTATAGAGTCAATAATATTCTAATAACTATGTATTGTGTGAGATTGGTCCAAGATTGATCAGGATGACCACTTAGTGCGTTATATGTCTAATCACTGGGGTGTACACCTGAAACTAATATAATATTGTATGTCAATTAAAGTTGGAAAATAAAATATAAATAAATAATGCAAAAATAAACTCTGTGTTTCATGTACTCACAACTGTAAACCTACTTACTTGTGCCCCACCCTGTATGTGTATGTATATACAAGTATGTAATAAAAAGAAACAAGAATTTCCATTTACTGTGCTGAGCTAACAGAGGCTAATAATGATGAAAACAATGGGAAGAGGGTCCATCCCTTTCATGAGTGAATGAATATGCAAGTTGTTGACTCTATAACTTATTAAAAGGAACCAAAGTATAGGGCACACCACATATTTATTGTAAAATACATATTTTCCTTTCTTTTCCCAGATTTAATGACTAAAAACGGGTTTATTTCACTTATCAGAAAAATACCTAATGTTTAATTGAAAGCAAATGAGATAGCTATCAATGATAAAAAGATTTATAAGATAACTACTCAATGCACTGGAAAAAATTTATGAATAAGACAACATAGAGTAATAATATCATTTTAGATTATACTACAGTTACCAATGTATTATATTAACAGAATGTCACCCAACATACTCAAAACTTTATTTTCCTGAAAAAAGATGCAATTCTTTTTAAGAAGTACTGGAGGTGAAAGTATCAAGATTTAAGCCCTTCCCCAAATGTGACTTAATAATATGCTTAGAATTTAGCCTTCATTTGCTTGTTCAAGTAAACTTTATTAAAAGCTTGGTAATACTAATGGCACAACAATATGACATTTTAGTTAATCCACAGAGGATGAGCAAGATCTCCAGAATAACAATCAATTCATATTTAAGTGCCCTGTTCTAGATTGGGTCCAGTACACACAAACTACAACAGTTGGGGAGTTACAGCCAGAAAGGAGCTTTCAACCAAGTTACTGCTCTGCTGTATGTGACTGGTTATGAGAAGTTATTGAGTGCCTGTACTCAAATCCTCTTCAATAGCCAGAACCTACGTACAATATACAGCCTGCATTTGTAAGGTGGTAGAATATGACATGTCTTCCAGAGTTCAACCCAAAACCCACCGCAAAAACAAACAAAAAAACCCCCCCCATATGTATACATATATAAAATACACACACACACACACACACCCACCCACACACACACCCACCCACACACACAAACACAGTACCAATCATAACCAACAACACCACCAAATGAGGAGGAAACACTGTATTATATACTAACTTATTCTGTCTTCATCAGAACTTATAAGGCATGACTATTAAACCAAGAGGCAAGAAACTGTAATAGATTTTGACATTATAAAGAGTTGTGTAACTAGCAGGGCTCCAATACACAGAAAGGGCATTTGATTTAAATGCCCGTCATTAAAGTACCTTCAGGCAAAACTCTCTAGACCATATCCTTGGTGCTGCTTAATAAAAGGTTTCTTCATTGTTCCCTACATACAGCTCTGTTGAAAATAAATAAAACTAGCCTCAAGAGAACAAATCTCTTGTGGAGGTTAGCTTTTTAAATTTCAAGCATTCAGACTTCTAAGCAACTGTTATCTTTCCTAAATTGATCTTCTCACTAGGTACACATACTAGAAAATTTCCCAAGGATTCTCATAAAAGAATAGGTTTAAGTGAATAGTTTCTGTTCTTCATTACATCATCTGTGAGGTAATAACTACCTCAAAATATGTTTTGAGGATTAAAATGAATCAATGTACATTGTTCAAAGCTTCAAAGGGTGCCTGAAATACACTAAATATTATGTAAATATTAACTATCATTTAAAAACTTGTTTTGTGGCCCTGGCTGGTGGCACAGTGGATAAGGAGCCAGCCTGTGAACCCAAAGGTCGCTGGTTCGATTCCCAGCCAGGGCACATAACCAGGTTGCAAGCCATATCTCCAGCCAGGTCTGTAGCAGAAGGCAGGTGAAAGGCAACCATACATTGATGTCTCTCTTCCTCTCTGCCTCTTTCCCTTCCCCTCTTCTCTAAAAATAATTTTTTTAATCTTAAAAAAAAAAAGATACATACTGCAATTTATTTCTCAGTGAAGTTTATGGTACCCATTGCAATTCTACAAAAACATTTGCACGGATTAGAAATATTAAGTCAGACCTTTTCACAAAAAATAAAATTTGTCTCCCTGGTTTGAAAATGAGGACTGCTTTGATCAATTAAGTTATATGGAGATACCATCCATAAAATACATGACCTACAGCACAGCTTGAAGTTTTGATAAAAGTACACTGAAAGGGTAAGATACTGGCAATGTTATGATGAAATTCTCAATATTTTGAATAACTGCTGATTCGGTAAAAGGAGCATAGGGTTTGAAGACAGAAGATCTACACTGGGTCTTGCTTCCTCCTTGGTAGTCTGTGTATCTTTGGGTAGGAGACCTACCTCTCTAAACCAAATTTCCTCATCTTGTAAAAGGAAAATGAAATATGATATGCCTTCTTCACATGAAAATCAAGTGACAGATAGAAGTGAGGATATTTTAAAACTGTAAATCCCTATATTAATGTCAGTGACAATCTGGAAAATAAAATCTAACAAAGAACAATAAAAATTTCTGACAAGTGACCCATTAAAAAACTCAAAAAAAACAATATTGCTTTAATAAAATCCTTCAAATATCATTCCTATCTACATTATATAAACCAAGATTCTATATGTATAAAAATTTAATGAATAAAGTCTAGCTAAAGTTTATTTTATTCTAACAATGAATCATATACAACTCTGATATACTAAGCTAAACTGAAGAAAAAGGAGGACGAAAGCTCATTAAAATGTATTTTCAATAAATATGTACATTACATTAATAATAAAGTCATGATGTTTATGTTGCTTTGACTAACTATATACTAATAATTGTATTGCTTATTTAATCCAGAAGAAAAAATGTTAATGTTTAGACTTATGGTCATAAACAATAAAATAAATTTTAAAGTTTCAATTTATATAGATAGTATAGTGGCAAAAAAGTATAATATAAAGGGATAAAAAAGTTTCTAGCTTAAGAATACACTATATTATAAAGAAGATTGTTAAAGAACAGTTCATTTAGGTATTTTTTAAAAGGACAAAGGTAAGCACATTCCATGGATTTAAAGAATAATGCAATCTTTGTTTTAAAAGGCAACATATGCAACATGCTGAAAATTATGTAACTACAACTATTTAAAATTTTGGTGAAAATTTTTAATCTGAGAAATGTTTAAGTAGTTACAGAATTTTGACTTATTTTTATTTTTTTAGGAGCAAAAATTTGAAGCCTCTCCTCTAGAAACAAATAAAAATTGCTGAGTCCTTGAGAGTGTAACTAAGCAAAGACATCTGTGGGGCTGGGAGAAAAAGACTTAGCTATTTTAGTTGTCATATCAGACCCACACCGTTCCTGCAAGCCACGCACTGTACTACTACAAGAGGCGCCGTTCACACAAACTACAACCTGCACATCATAAATGGTAGCCCTAACTTACACCAAAGATCAGCTGTGTACCCTAGGCTAGTCAAGAGTTAGCTGCCGCTAAGCAGCCAATCTCTTCCTTAAGAAAAAGGACTATTAAAAGCAACAATTCAAATGTCTCCCATATTATCCTTTCTGTTCTTAATTCAAGTCAGGAGCTTTCTTAGGTAAATCAAAATTTTAACAACCAACAACAACAAAAAATGAGTCTTACTTTGTAAAAAGAGCATAAAGATAGAAAAGTATGAGTTAGAAATCTTTTACTCTACTACTTAAATGTATAACTTGGGCAGGTTACCTAATTTTTGTGATCCCACTTTTCTCATCTATAAAATAAATAATATCTATATCGTAAGATTGGGGATTAAATAAAATAACAAAGTAACTGGCACATCATTAAGTGCTCAATAAATGGTAACTTCTTTTCAAATCTACTTAAGTGAAAAAAGGAAACATAATTATGGTTCTTTAGCAGCAAAGTGGTTTACAAAATGATACAATAAGATAATGTGGTACTAAGAAGTAAAATTATCAAAAAGAAACTATGATAAGAAAAATGAACTATCAGGCATAATTTAAAAGGTCAAAATAAGCAAGAGAGTTAAGAAATGGAATGAGTTGTCAATGCAGAGGAAAAACACAAAAAGACAGCAGCATTCATTCAGTTAGGGCTTCAACCTACCCTTTACTCATGACAAGCAAAACTTTCCTACCAGCCCTTCACTTTGAAGGCAAACAACTTTAAAAAATTAGATTCTGTTCCTAATATACCCACTGGCTGGTTGAGAATCAATCAATGGACACTCCTTGGTGCTGGAATTGGTTTGCCTATAAAACCAAATTAAAAAATTTATAATGTATAATCTGATCAAATGATAGAAAGACATTGTAGACAACATAAATACCCAGCAGATACAGGCAGTGAAATCAGCCTAAGGATTTATGATGCTTTTTCTCTGAGTTTCAGAACACGAGAGAGTTCTTCATATGCAAGTCAAGAGCTATCATTACATAGTGAGTATAGTCCCTCAAAATATTACTAATGGTTGATCTGGAAATAACAATAGTTGATTTCTAAAAACAGTTTGGTTATCTCTCATCAAATGAAAAATACAATATATTAACCTGAAATGCCAACAGATTTGGAATTTTAGCTAGACAGAAAATAATCATGAATACTTCTAAAAGAAAGAGAAAATGTGGGAAAACAAAGTCAAAACAACGTATTTTAGTTGCCTGTCACTTATTTAACACATGGAGAATATTAAAAAACAAACAAATAAACTGTATCATTTGTCAATGCTCCCAATCTGAGATACAAATTAATTTTTGCCCCTCTTATTCACCACATTGGGCCAAAAGCTATTCTATTAATAATACTGACAAAATATATAAATCATCAAATAGGATATGGAAATACACTAAATAAAGAAATCATGGTTACTTTATAAGAAAAATTATAATGACCTTTAAAAAGTAGGAAATAAATGTTCTATGATAGAGCAATGGATTAGTAAATTATAATACACTAACTCAATGAATTATTAGCCAGAAAATAATTACAACGACTATGTAAATAACAGAACTGAGTAATTTAGTAACTATAAAAGCAGAATACAGGCCCTGGCTGGTGGCACAGTGGATAAGGTGCCAGCTTGAGAACCCAAAGGTTGCTGGTTCAATTCCCAGTCAGGGCACATAACCAGGTTGCAAGCCAGGTCTCCAGGCAGATGTGTAGCTGGAGGCAGGTGAAAGGAAACCATACGTTGATGTCTCCTCTCTCCTTCTCCCTCTTTGCCTCTCTTCCTTCCCCTCTCTAAAAATAATAAATATTTTTTAAAACCCCTAAAAATCATAAATAAAATATTTATAAAAAAACAAATTAGGCCCTGGCTGGTGGCACAGTGCCGGCCTGTGAACACAAAGGTCGCTGGTTCAATTCCCCAGCCAGGGCACGTGACCAGGTCTCCAGCCAGGTATGTGGCTGGAGGCAAGTGAAAAGCAACCATACACTGTTCTCTCCCTTCCTCTCTCTGGAAATAATAAATAAAACCTTAAAAAAAAAAAAAAAAAAAAGAGCAAAACACAAAATAGTCTTTAAACTATGACTGCAATTATGTACAATATAAAGTCATAGAGACAAAGTTAATATATGAAAAACAAAGTTGTATTTGAGATTGTAAATTATTTTTTTGTATTTTCTAACAATTACAGTTATGCAGTTTGATTTTTAAAAATCACCTATTTGATTCAGTGTGCATTTGTGTGTACACATGAGTTTCTCCAATACCTTTCTGTTGTGACAGGTCAGATGGCCGAGGTATTGAAGCCGCAGGCTCCACGAAGTGGTCTGCAGCAGGAGTTCTCTTTGTCGTGGGTCCTGACACAACAGTGGGTACCACTGGGTTGGACTTGGGAGGCTGAACATTTTGCATAACAGAGCAGGATAAAGAATCTGAAAGTGAAGATAAAACAATTTCAGAATTCCAGTCAAGATGGCGGCATAGGTAAACACGGCTCACCTCTTTGTATAACCACATCAAAATTACAGCTAAATTAGAACAACTTTTACTCAAAACCTGCAGAAATCAAGTTGAATGGAAACCTGACAACCATGAAATTAATGAAGCCACATCCATCCAGACTGGTAGAGGCAGCATAGACATGGAGTAGTCTGGTCCCTCACCCATGTGTGGCAGATAAAAATTTGGGAGGAAGCCCTGGCTGGTGTGGCTCAGTGGACTGACCTCCAGGCTGCAAACTGAAGGGTCACCAGTTCAATTTCCAGGCAAGGCACATACCTGGGCTGTGAGCTAGATCCCCAGTTGGGGGTGTGCAAGAGGCTACCACATATTGATGTCTTTCTCCCTCTCTTTCTCCCTGCCTTCCCTCTCTCTAAAAATAACAAAATAAAATATTTAAACAAAAAATAATTGGTAGGGATATCTTGGGATGGAGGAGTCCTAGCCCCACACCAAGGCTCCCAGCCCAGGGTCCCTGTGACAGGGAAGATAAGTCTCCATAACTTTTGGCTGCAAAAACCAGTGAGGACTCGTGAGTGGAAGAAACTTTTGGAGTCCCAAGCAGTTCCTCTTAAAGAACCCCCACTCAGACTCATCTACTCAAGATTTACTCCCTCTGAGCTCTAGCACCAAGGTAGCTTCTTGAAAGGCACCAGTGGCATACAAGGAGAAAGTCAAGTGTCTGGCATCAAGGTGAGAGTGGGAGAACAGCTTTCTCCCACACTGAAAGGTGGGCAGAGGCCTGCAGAGCCACAGAGCAGGCAGGCTTGTGCCATATCTGAGACTCCATCAACCTAGCTAACAGTCTGCCTGGCCCTGGAGATCCCTCTGAATCTCTGTCCCACCCAATTTATGGGCCCAATCAAGCTATTAACAGAGACTTTTCCATATGAATGGTTTATCTTGGCTGATGCTTACCAACATCCTAATCCTCTCAAACAATCCAACAGCTAGCTGCCTCAGGGAACCCCTAGTCTACATAAATGTTGCTAAATGGCCTCAGAACTGGCACTAGCCGCAGCCAGCCTAGATTCACAGTTTAGCTTCACCTGGGAATCTCCAAGTCCAGCACAAGTAGCAGCATCTCAGATTACTTTATAGCCAGGTAGGGTGGCCCCAGGCAGAACATGGATACCGATTGACTGTGGCCTACATCACCCACAAACCCCTGTGGACAGCTACGGAGCACATCAGAGCACTACCACTCTGCCCCCGCAAAGCTGATCCTAAACAGAGGGCGGAGGTTGGTGGCTGAGTCAAAGACAATCCTTGCAGCTGACTGGCCTGGGTAAATCCCTCCCATTGACCTGGCAAGAGCAATCAAGGCTCAACTACAACAGGAGGGTGTACTTAGCCCACATGAAGGGTGCACCTCGAGTACCCAGCTTGGGTGATAGGGGAGGCTGTGCCACTGGACCCTACCGGACACCTACAACATTAGGCCACACTACCAAGGCTAGGAGGCAGAGGAGCTCTACTGAACACATAGGAACAAACACAGGGAGACTGCCATAAGACAAAGAAACATGGCCCAAATGAGAGAACAAGTCAAAATTTCCGAAAAAGAACTAAACAAAATGGAGGTAAATTCAAAATACTGGTAATAAGGATTCTCAAGAAACTTAGTGTGGACCTCAACAGAGCAAAAAGGTTCTAGTCAGAGACAAAAAATACACCGATTGAAATAAAAAATAATTTACAGGGAAACAACAGTAGAGTAGGTGAAGGAAGCCAAGAATCAAATCAATGATTTGGAACATAAGGAAGCAAAAAACCACCAATTAGGACAAGAAGAAAAGAATCCAAAAAACTGAGTATTGTGTAAGCACCCTAACGAACAACTTCAAGAGTTCCAACATTTGCATCATAGGGGTACCAGAAAGAGAAGAGAAAGGGCAAGAAATTAAAAACCTATTTGAATATTGAGGACTTCTGGCCAAGATGGGTAGACATGCAACGCCTCCATGTGCAAGCACAGAGAGAATTACAACTATATCTCAAGTAACAACCAGAACTGTCAGAAAGTCTGACAACCAAGTATTTAAAGAAGCCACATTTATCCAGATAAGTAGAAGCGGCAGAGGCCTGGAGAGGGCTGGAGAGGCCTGGAGAGGCACAGAGACATGGTTGCGTATCGCCAGGTGGTGGTGGCAGAACAGGTGGTCCCACACTCATGTGTGGTGGGTAAAACTGGGGAGGGATACATTGGGAGCAAAAGATTCCAGAGTCTGGCCAGGCCTCACAGCCCATGGTTCTAGATGTAGGAAGATGAATCCCCATAACATTTGTATGTAAGTCCCGTGGTGGTTGGGGCAGCTAAAGAAACTGCTGGCTTTTCACAAGTGTCTGTCTGTAGGGTTCGTACAAGCTTAGAACATATGTAAACCCACCCACGCTCATATTCACCACCAGGGCAACAGCTGGAAGGGTGCCAGCTGCATATGGGAAGTGGGTGAAGTGACTGAAAACAGGGTAAGTGCCCCACAAACATCCAGAAGTCAGGTGGCAGCAGTGTCCCTTCCTCAAGCCCTCTCCCCACACAGCCCAAAGTCATGAAGTAGGTTGCCCTGCCCTGGAGATTACCTAAGTCTCCACCCCACAAAATGTACAGGTGCCTTTTCTAAGAAAAGAAGTCAAAGCAGCTCTATCTAATACACAGAGACAAATACGGGGAGCCTGCTGAATTAAATACGGCCCAAATAAAAGATTAGAACAAAACTGCAGGGGAAAAAGTAAACTAAAAAATGAAGATAGCCAACCTATCAAATGCAGAGTTCAAAACACTGGAGATCAGGATGTTCGAAGAATTCACTGAGAACAACAAAAACATAAGGGAATAAGTGAAGGTTATACTAACTAAAAAAAAAAAAAAAAATCCTGGCCCTGGCTGGTGGCACAGTGGATAAGGCGCCAGCCTCTGAACCCAAAGGTTGCTGGTTCAATTCCCAACCAGGTTACAAGCTGGGTCTCCAGTCAGGTCTGTAGCTGAAGGCAGGTGAAAGGCAAACCATACATTGATGTCTCTCTCCCTCTCTGCCTGTCTCCCTTCCCCCTTCTCAAAAAAAAAAAAAAAGATTTTGGAACACAAGGAAGGAAAAAGCATGTAATCAGAACAGTAGGAAGTAAAAAGAATTAAAAGAAAACAAAGAGAGGTTTAGGGACCTCTGGGATAACTTCAAATGTACCAATATCCAAAGCACAGGGGTGCAAGGAAGGAGAAGAGAAAAAGCATGAAATTGAAAACTTACAATAAACAAAACAAACAAGCAAAACAGAACCAGATATATGAATACTATGAATATGCCTTCAGTGGGCAAGGGGAAGGGGACTGGGGGAGGGGGAGGAAGAGTCAAAGAAGGGGAGCAGTTTAGACAAGATCCTAGTATGGAAGAACCATGGACAAGGACAACAAGTAGGATTGACTTTGTGGGGAAGTGGGTGGGTAAGGAAGGGGACACAGGGGAGTAAAAAGGGGACAGATATAATACAACAACAATAAAATTAAATTAAAAAATATATAATAATAATAATAATAATAATAAAAGAAAACTTCCCTAACTTGGTGAAGGAAATAAACATATAAGTCCAGGAAGCACAGAGCCCCAAATAAGGTGGACCCAAAGAGGATCACATCAGGACACATCATAATTAAAATGCCAAAGGTTAAAGACAAAGAATCTTAAAAGAAACCAGAGTTACCTGCAAAGGTGACATAAGAATATCACCAGATTTCTCAAAAGAAACTTTGCAGGCAAGAAGGGACTGGCAAGTATTCCAAGTGATGAAAAGCAAGGATCTAAATGATAGGAAAGCTATCATTTAGAATGCAAAGGCAGATAAAGTGCTTCTCAGGCAAGATAAAGCTAAAGGAGTTCATCATCACCAAGCCATTATTATTATTTTTTAAAGATTTTATTTATTATTTTCAGAGAAGAAAGAAAGGGAGAGAAATATCAATGTATGGTTGCCTTTCACCTGCCTCCAGCTAGGAATCTCACTGGAGACCTGGCTTGCAACCTAGTTATGTGCCCTGATTGGGGAATTGAACCAGCAACCTTTTGGTTTGCAGGCCGGCACCAATCCACTAAGCCACACCAAGGCTCACCAAGCCATTATAATACAAACTGTTAATGGGACTTATTTAAGAAAAAGATGATCAAAACTATGCACATTAAAATGGCAACAAGCTCACAACAATCAATAACTGAATCTAATTAAAAACAAACTATGCAAACCACCAGAACAGGAACAGAATCATAGGTATTGAGATCATTTGGAGAGTTATCAGCTGGCAGTGAGAAGGGGGAAATGGGGAAAAAGGAGTTGGGATTAAGAAACAAATTGTTTGGTACAAAATAAGGTGATGTCAAAAATACTTTAGAAAACTGAGAAGCCAAAGAACTTCTATACATGACCCATGGACATGAGCTAAGGAGGTGGATTGCTGAAGGGACAGGGGAATTCTGGGAAGAGTGGGGCAAAGGAAGAAAAACTGGGACAACTGTAACAACATAACCAATAATATTTAAAAATAATTTTTAAAAATAATAAAATACTTCCATAACTTGGTGAAGGAAATAGACATGCAAGTCCAAGAAGCACAGAGAGTCCCAAACAATATGGATGCAAAGAGGTCCACTCCAAGATACAGCATGATTAAAATGCCAAAGTTTAAAGATAAGGAGAGGATCTTAAAAGCAGCAAGAGAAAAGTAAGGGCGTTCACGTACAAGGGAGTTCCTGTAAGAAGGTAAGCTAATTTCTCAAGACAAACTGCAGGCTAGAATGGATTGGCAAGAAATATTCAAAGCCATGAAAAGCAGGAACTTATAGCCAAGATTGCTCTACCCAGCAAAGATATCATTTAGAATCAAAGGACAAAATAAGAGCTTCCCAGACAAAGAAAAAACTAAAGGAGTTTATCATAACCAAGCTATTATTATATGAAATGTTAAAGGGTCTTATTTGTGAAAAAGATAAAAAGTATGAACAATAAAATGGCAATAAATATTTATCAACAATTGAATCTAAAAAACAAGCTAGGCAAACAAGAAGAATAGAGACAGAATCATGGATATGAAGAGCATTTTGATGGGTGCCAGGTGCTAGGGAGATTGTAGGGGAATGGGTGAAGAGGTGTGAGGATTAAGTGGTACAAATAGGTAGTTAGAAAATAACCACAGGGATGTAAAATACAGTATAGGAAACGGAATAGCCAAGAACTTATACACGTGACCCATGGACATGAACAATGGTGTGGGGATTGCCTGAGGGAGTGGGCAGTGCTGGGATGATGGGAGCAAAGGGAGATAAATTGGGATAACTGTAATAGCATAATCAATAAAATAAAATAATGAAATAAACAGTAGAGTGGGGCAAAAAGAGAATCTATTTCATCCACAGCTAAGAATATGAAATATATTAAAATACTAAAATACAGTATATTTGAAGTTCTTAAAACTTCTGTAGCCTCACATTTGTATACCTCTTTATAGAAAATAAGGTGGTAAAAAGAAATCTTACACTCGATCTTAGCCAAAAGGCCGAAAAGCGATAGTAAAAAGAAATCTTAAAAAACCTGAAAACTTACCAAATATTTTAATGATCTTTAAGAGAAAAATTTCTAAAAACATTTCACAAGCTTCCTTATCTGTCTTAACAAAGTAAACCTAAAACAAATTTTCTTTACTTACTAATGATCATTATTATTTTTTATTCATTATTTTTAGAGAGAAGGGCATGGAGGGAGGAAGAAAGGGAGAGAAACATCAATGTATGGTTGCCTTTCACCTGCCTCCAGCTAAGGACCTGGCTGGAGACCTGGCTTGCAACCTTGGAATCGAACCAGCAACCTTTAGGTTTGCAGGCCAGTGCCTATTCACTGAGCCACCAGCCAGGGCCTAATGATCATTATTATTAATTACTGTACTATGCATTGGTACACCTTAGTAAAGAAGATGAATAGAGGTAGCTGCTTCTTCGGTAACATGGTTCATGAACTCTACAACTATTCCTACTATCCAGCTTAGATCTCATTTTGTATTGTAAACTGCATCGGTGTACTGTAAACATTTATTTGCTGTTTCTAATCAGATGCCTTATTTCAACTGTAACTAAGTTAGGGCCTGATGGTAAACTAGGTTGGTCCTGTAAAATAAAGTACATGTAATTCACACTGGGCCTTTATGAGAGCCTAAACTGTCTGACCCAGAGGATAATCTTCAGTCAACCAAGAGGTAACAATGTGTCCATCCATGAACTATTAGAGAATACATGACATACACACACACACACACACACACACACACACACACACACAGAGGAACATTATGTAGTCATGACAAAAGAAGAAAATCCTGCCACTTGGCAATAATATAGATGGATCTTTAGGGTATTATGCTAAGTGAGATAAGTCAACACAGAGAAAGACAACAGTGTATGATCTAACTTATATGTACAATTTTAAAAAACTGGACTCATAGAAACAGAGTGGTGGTTGCCAGGGAGTAGGGGGGTAGGGAAAGTGGGGATATATTAGCCAAAGGGTATAAACTTTATAAGAGGAATAATTCTGGGGAACTAATGTACAGTATAGTTGACTATAACTAATACTGTATTATAATAGTTGAAAGCTGCTAAAAGAATAGATCTTAAATACTCTCACTACACAGAGAGAAAGGATTTATATGAGGTAATGGATATATAGCAATGAACTCTACTGTGGTATCATTTTATAATATATATATATGTATCAAATTACCACACTGTATATCTTGACCTTATATGACAATTATATTCAATAAATCTGAGTGAAAGACCTAAAGACTAGCAAGCATTAATATATACTGAACGTATATAAGGCAAAAGCAGGTTTACCATTGTTCCTATGTAAAATACAATGAGTAAATAGTAATATAAGAATAAACTGTTTTACACACTCACACTGTAAACCTACATCTGCACAAGCCTGTATATGAATATACATTCATATACAAACACATATATACATGTAGGTGTATATATGAATATTTATGTATTTGTGTGTGTAACTTAGGTCTAAGACTGAAACAAATATAGGACTATGGTAGTAGTATAAAACAGGTCCCAATAGTGTACAAATGGTATAAATATGGAGAATGGGAAAAGAAGATAGAAGGTAATCTAAATATCCTGATTGCTTCATCATTTTTAGGAAGAACATTGTGGGAGACTGAAAACACAGTCACATTATTTTGCTGTTCTCATTAACAAGTGGAGTGTACCCTGGCTGGTGTGGCTTAGTTGGTTGGAATGTCATCCTCTAGACCATCATGGGTTTGATTCAAGGTCAGGGCACACACCCTGGTTGTGGGTTCAATCCCCTGCTGTGGTGCACACAAGAAGGTAGCCAATCAATGTTTCTCTCTCACATAGATGCTGCTCTCTCCAAAAGCAATAAAACAAAAGTCCCCTGGTGAGGGTTGAAAAAAGGGAAGAGGAGTCTGTCCCCACCTCCCCCCAAAATTGAGGCTGTCTTAATGGGCTTAAATCACAAGATGTGGCAGAGGTTAATGGTACGCAAGTTGTAGACCTTAAGTCTCAACAGTCTTGCATCTTATGTCTTTCCACTCTTCCAATACAGTGCTGAGACCATTATGGAAGGAAGCTTCGTTAAGTGGAGAGTCAGTCAGCTGAAGTACCCCACTGAAAAGTCTGCATCAATTACGAGACATGTGGGTGAGGCCCTAGGACCTTCCCACTCAGCCAACTTCCCAGCTAAATGAAGTCACATTAAGTGTCCAGGAAAAAAGGTCAGAGGGACTGCCTAACAAACTCATAGAACTATGAAAAATAAGACACTTTGTTTTAAAATCAGCATTAGCTAACTCCTCAAAAAGGAAAAAGGGGATGGATATAATAAAACAACAATAAAATTAAATTAAAAAAAAAACTGCTCAAGCAACAGTGGTAAGTATACTTAATAGTACAAAGTAAAAGCCAAGAAAGATAATCATTTAAAACTGGGTGATGGAAAAGTAAGGGGGTGGAAGATAAATAGATACTAATTTGACCTTTGCTTACAACAGAAATTAAAAAATACTATGTGAAAACAGAATCATTTCTGACTCTAGTAATAACAGGCCAGCAAGAAGGACCAAACCTACTGAAAATAACTTTGAATACTCTATTTAAAAATATCTTTTTAAAATAATCAAAAACCAAACATGACATTAACAAATATTAGAACCAAAATCTATATTGAAAACTCAGAGAAATACCATAGTTTTCACTCCATAAGATGGGGGCGGGGGGGGATGTGCATCTTATAGAGCAAATCACAGACCATGATGTGTATTACCTGACCTGTCAGCTGTTAGAAGACCCCCAGGAATTACAGCTAGATGAGCCTTTACTTCTTTAAAGCTCTTTTTTGTAGTTTCGCTAATATTTGCTCTACTGGTCTAGCACTAATAAGCCTCATACCTGTTATTATCCTCAGCTGATTGGACAGGTCAGCAATTGTAGCTGGGAGTGTCAGGAGGCTCTCTGCACTCTCCCAGGTCCCAGGTGATGGGCAGAGGTGGACAGCAACTGACCAGACGCACTGAGATTCAGCGGTAAAGTGCGACATTTAAGCATCCCCAGGAGTTTTGTGTGGGCCCACTGCTTCCTTTTTTCCTGAAACTAGGGAGATTAAGTAATTCTCAGCTAATACACCACTGACCATTCAAGTTGTTCAACCTCGAAAATTTTAAAGGCATCTTTTATTCTTCCATTTTCTTTATAAGACTACATCTACTAAGTCCTTAAAACCATTCTCTCTCATCTGCTGTCAGTGTAAAGGAGTTCCAGGACAGGTCTTCCTCATTAAGGTAACTTCAGTAATTCTTTCCTCACTGTCTCCAAGTTCTTCCTTCCTCTAGTCTATCTTCTGCACTGCTCAGAGAAGAAAGTTCTGAAACATAAATCTGATAGTGCACCACTTTGCTTGAAACTGTTGATGGCTGCTGGACCATACAGGACCAAGCTTATGTTTTCCTTCATCAATTCCTCTCACCTTTGTAATGGTACAACCCACTAGAATCTAGGAAACTGACAAAGTGTACCAAAAAAGCCAAGGTTTGAAAGGAAGGTCACATAATCATCTCACATTCGGAGCTTAGAGAAGGAGTAAAAGTAGAAAAATGTTGTTAAGTGGCAGATACAAAGTTAGAAAAGATGAGATTAAGAGTAGCTTTGGAAAAACTGAAGACCAGTGAAAGGGAGCAAAATTGTTATCCCCATGTTGCAACTCTGCAACCTCACAAGATTTCAAAGCTGAAAATACTCTTTCTACTGTACTATTTATACCTCCAATGTAGTTTTCTAATTTACTTCTAACTTGGATTGTTTTGTCCAGAAATCATCTCCTTATAAGGTTATGTATTTTGCTTTTCCTTAGGCAGGCATATCACCATCCTGAGAAAACAGATAAAAACATTATCAGTGGTTACGTACTAGTTTCAGGTATGGTGGAGATTTTAGATAATGATTATATGTTCGTTATTGTTTTAAATGAGTGGCTTTTTAACTGCTTTTTGTTTTGTGAAACTGTTAACCCTGAGTGGTGTGAATCAGTTGGTTGGACATCATCCCACACTGAGAAAGGCTATCTGTTGTTCCTGGTTGGGAAGTGTACAGAGGTAATGGATTGATGTTTCTCTCTCTCATCAAAGTTTCCCTCCATCTCTTTCTCCCAAAAACTAAATACATACGTAATTAAAAAATAATAAAGTTGTACATTAATCACAGTACTACTTTGTGACATGCTGTCAATGTGTTATTAAACAAGATTAGTACAAATTATTTTAGTAAATTTTTCTGGCAAAATTCTAGCTCTTGGCAATGAGATTACCTTGCTAATTTTAAAAGTATGCGCTTTTCATATATCATGCTCATGGACAAAAAAGATTAACCTCATTAAAGTGTCCACTCTAGCCCTGACTGGTGGCTCAGTGGATAAGCCACCAACCTGTGAACCCAAATGTCGCTGGTTCAATTCCCAGCCAGGGCACATAACCAGGTTGCAAGCCAGGTCTCCAAGCCACATCTGTGGCTGGAGGCAGGTGAAAGGCAACCATACATTGATGTTTCTCTCCCTCTCTGCCTCCCTCCCTTCACCTCTCCAAAAATAAAATCTTAAAAAAAAAAAAAAAAAGTCCACTCTACCCAAAGCAATCTATACTAGATTTAATGCAATCTCTATCAAAACCAATTACAGGCCCTGGCTGGTAGCACAGTGGATAAGGTGCCAGCCTGAGAACCCAAAGGTCACTGGTTCGATTCCCCAGCCAGGGCATGTAACCAGGTTGCAAGCCAGGTCTCCAGCCGGGTCTGTGGCTGGAGGCAGGTAAAAGGCAACCATACACTGATGTTTCTCTCCTTTTCTGCTTCTCTCCCTTCCTCTCTCTCTAGAAATAATAAATAAAATCTTTAAAACAAAAAAAAAACAATTACATTTTTCATAGAAATAAAACAAATCTAAAATTTATGTGCAACCACAAAAAAAACCCCAATAGCCACAGCAATCTTGAGAAAAAAGAATAAAATTGGAGTTATCATGCTATCTGATATCAAACTATACAAGCCTATAGTAATTAAAATGGCAAGGGAACATAAGAGGGAGCCTAAAAATAAACCCAAGGCTTATTACCTATGACAAAGGAGACCAGAACGTACATGGGACAGTCTATTCAATAAGAAGCATGGAGAAAACTGGGCAGATGCAGGGAGGGAGGGGAAGAAAGGAACTAGACCATTTTCTTATATGATATATACGACTAAACTAAAAAAACAGATTAGAGCCTTAAATGTAAGGCCTCAAATCATAGAACTCCTAGAAGAAAACAGGCAGTAAACTCTATGACATTACTCTTAGTAATATTTTTTTTCCTGATATAACTCCTCCAGCAAAGCAAACAAAAAAAAATAAACAAATGGACCTATACCTAAAGAACATTTTCACAGCAAAGGAAACCATCAACAAAATGCAACAAAATGCAGTGATACAACCAATGAGGGGTTAATGTCCAAAATTTATAAGGAACTCATACAATTTACCACCAAAAAATAAACAATTCAATTTATAAATGGGCAGAGGATCTGAAAAGCCATTTCTCCAAAGAGGACATACAGATGGCCAAGGGACAGAAAAAGATGCTCAATGTCACTAACTATCAGAGATACAAGTTAAAAACCACCTTCAGGTGTCACCTCACACCCATCAGAATGGCTATCATTAATTAATCAACAAACAGTAAGTGTTGGCACAGGATATGGAGAAAAGTGAACCCTTGTGCAGTGTTGGTGAAATTGCAAATTGATGCAGCCACTGTGGATAACAGTATGGAGATTCCTCAAAAAAATCAAAAATAGAAAGAAGCACCTTATGACCCACTAATTCTACTTCTAGGCATTTATCCAAAGATATCCAAAGCAGGAATTTGAAAAGATGCATTTATCCCTATTATCACTGTAGCACTAGTCCCAACAGCCAACCTAGGTACCCATCAACAGATGATTGAAGAAAATGTGGTACATAATAAACATAATGGATTATTCAGCATAAAAAAATGAAATTTTAATCAGTGGAGGACTGGATCAAAAAACTTTGGTACATTTACACGATGGAATGCTATATAGCAGAAAGAAAGAAGGAACTTGTACCCTTTGCAACAACATAGATGGAACTGGAGACTATTATGCTGAGTGAAATAAGCCAGTCAGTGAAGGACAAATATCATATGATCTCACCCATTACAGGACAATAATGAACAAAACTAACAACATGTAAAACAGAACCAAATATATGAATACAGTGAATAGGCCTTCAGTGGTCAGGGGGAAAGGGGTTGGGGGGAGGGGGGAGGCAGAGGGAAGGAAGGGGAGCAGCTTAGACAAGAACCT
>PVIW01006320.1:0-24793 GCA_004026585.1 Noctilio leporinus | reverse complement strand
ACAACATGGATTGACTTAGAAGGTATTATGCTAAGTGAAATAAGTCAGACAAAGACAAATACCATGGGGAATTTAAAGAATAAAATAAACAAACTAAAAACAGAAACAGACTCAGATAAAGAGAACAAGCTGATGGTTGCCAGATGTGAGGGGTTTTTCAGGACTAGGTGAAAAAGGTGAAGAGATTAAGAAGTACAAATTGAGGCCCTGGTAGCACAGTGGATAAGGCACTGGCATGCGAACCCAAAGGTTGTAGGTTCAATTTCCAGCCAGGGCACATAACCAGGTTGCAAGCCAGGTCTCCAGCCGGGTCTGTGGCTGGAGGCAGGTAAAAGGCAACCATACATTGATGTTTCTCTCTCTGCTTCTCTCCCTTCCTCTTTCTCTGGAAATAATTTAAAAATAAATAGAAGTACAAACTGATAGTTACAAAATGGTCACAAGTATGTAAAGAACAGCACAGGGAATATCGACGATACTGTAATAACAACGCACAGTGCCACGTGTATGCTAGACTTGCTGGGGGATCGCACGTCTAACTTCTAGGCTGCACAACTAAAACTAATAAAAAACATTGAATGCCAACTAAAATGGAAAAAAATAAATTAAAAAATTTAAAAACAAGTGCATTTTTAAAACAAAGGAGTGTGGAATAAAAAGAAGAGGGACACTGAGAAGATCTGAACCTACTGGATTCCCTTGGACTGCCTGTTATGTGAGAAAAGTACTGCCAAGTTCTTTGTTTAAACCACATCTAGTTGCTTGAGGCTGAAAAGTGTTTCTAAATGAGACAGCAATGAAAGACGAGATGACCTTAAATGTACAGTTCAGATCTAATATTCTAAAGTTCTGATTTTAAATAACCTAAATGCCCAGGAAAGATGACTTCTACAACAGCCCTGACATATGGCTATCCAGGCTTTGATGTACAATCTGAAGACATCATTCAGAAAGCCAGCACAGCTTTACCAATTCCCATTCCTTCCATATACTTTCATTCAGTTCAAAGCATGTGCTGTTAAGTTCAAGTTCACAAGTTGGGTGAAAATAAGTATGTCCTATGGAAAACCCACACTAAACACTACACACATCATGATTTTTAAAATAGTAAATTTAACTATATCTATATCTTGGTTTAGAAAGGTCAGAAGGACTTAACTACAAGGGTATTCTTCATGCATTTCCACCTGTCCCCCTCATTCTTCATCCTAACTTACCAATCTGGAAATAAAAGAACATCAGCTTTAATGTGCAGGAAATAGATCTTCTGTAGGAGCTAACTCAGAGAAACCAGTGTTGAGTATTACAGGCCATGAACTTCTCATTTCTTTTTGTGGTGAGTTGCCTGACCTGGAGGAGCTGAAGCAGGTGCTGGAACGCCCTGTAGGGCTGTAGGTCCGCCCTGTCCTCAGGCTCCGACACTGGCCCTTGGAGGCTGTTCTGCATTCAGTCCCTCAATGCAGGGCCTTTGTGTGCCTGACGTGTGACGTTCTCATCCTGCCCTTGGCACCACCCTCTCGGAGCTTCCTGGTGGTGCATGCTCACCATCCTGGCTGCCTGTTCACCATCCTGTCTGCCCTGCTGGGCCTTTGAGGAAAGGGATGACATTAGCCAGGGCACAGGAAGTTGCAAAGTTTCCTTCAGGCCCCTGAATCTGTAGACTTGGAGGCAGAGCTGTACTCCAGCTATAGAGATGAACATCTCTGACCATGTTAACTGACTGTACTATGATGAAAAATAACTAATATTTGTATAGTGTTTTCTGACTTGCTTGTATGGTTCCCTAAATGTACTTCAAATCAAGATCAAAGAAAATGTTTGACCAAGTTTTCTTCTCCCCCTTACCCCAAATCTAGTCTAAGCTGTCAGAGAGCAGTCTAAAACACTCAAATTTTACCATGTCACTGCTGAAAAGCACTGTGATGCCCCACTGCCCTTGGGGTAATGACAGACTGTTCACGGCACAGCCTCCCTTTCTCCCCCATCAACTTTTCTATCCTGAGTTGAGCTCTGGCTGGGAGAGTAACTGTCCCTAAGTTGAACTAGGGTTAAAAAAAAAAAAAAAAAAAGTAGTGTCTAATAAAGCATATCCCCAAATGGGACCCTTCCATCTGTCCTATACCTAACTCATATTAAAGATGACTACTGCAGAAGCATTAAAAAAAATCAATAAATTAGTGATGAAATCCCAATCATGCCATGAAACCAGGTTGCATGATAGAGAGGATTAGGTGGCTAAGTGTGACTAGGTAAAGGTTCCAGGGAGATGCTGTAAAATACCGCCAGAAATAAAGCAAATTACTACATAGATGAGCTAATTTCCAATTTTTCTATTAGGCAATATTTTCATATTAGGAAATATTTTCATGCAAATAAAACCCAAACAGAAATGCACTGATTTTCAGCCATGCTTTGGTGAGCTGTTCATTTAACTTACTGGTATCTGTTGGGTTGTTGTTGGCTGTGGCCAGGGAGCCAGTGTGGTTTCGGATGAGATTGTCTTGAGCTGATGGAAGGCCTGACGCCGACCACAAGGGAGCACTGTATCCTGAAAGGCTCTGTGGCTGGTGGTACTGTTGTGATGGTGGAGGTGGAAGTGGTGATGGACGGCTGAAAGCGGTATTTTGACCAGAAAATGAGTTCTCTCTAACTGGCCTGATAGTTGAAGCATTCTGTGAGGTAAACATTTGTTGCCCATATGGATCACCAGCAGGCAGAGAGGGATATGAAACACTAGGATACGCAGCATTAGAAACAGTTGACACAGCATAGTGACCACAAGTAGAGGGAAATCCCTGAGAAACAGCAGAAGAGTTGGCAGAGTACATGGCTGGACTATTGTAGTGATTCACAAAAGAGGAGTATGGCTGGGAGGCACTCGTATGCAAATGAGATGCTGATGATGTGGCACCTTGGAAATATTCTGGAGTGGACCCCACATTGTGAGGGGCAGGAGGGCCCCTGCCATGCATCTGCTGTGCTCCTGGTTGTTGGTTTGTTGTTTTAGAAGTCACCACATTTTGTTGTGTTGGTGCTGTATAGAGACCAGAGTAGTAATTGCCATGCTGGCCATCCGATGGCAATGAGGTCATTTTCTCAGGTCCTTGAGAGTAATGTCCTGAGGGAGCATTATAGTTTTGAGGATACAATCCATACCCAGATGGAACTTGCATTTGATTCTGTGCTGGACCTGCAAAAGAAAAGCAAATAAAGACTGATAAGGAGATCACTTTAAAGCACAGTTCCTACCTAAGTATTGCCTAATTAATTTACTTTTCCATAATCACAAATTATTACAAGAGATATACACTGTTATAGACCCAACGTGGTAGATAGTCTCCAAGATAGCCTCTAATGATTCCTTGGATCCTGGCATTCACATCCCTCCACAATGTACCAGAACTGGTCTGCGTAACCAACAGCTTGTAGCAGTGGTCCCGAACCTTTTGGTGCCAGGGACCAGTTTCCCTAGATGGGGGTGGGGGGAGCTCAGGGAGTAAAACCAACAATCAAAGCTCCCCTCACCATTCCCCTCGGTCCCTAACAGGGCATGGACCAGTCCGGCAGAGAGCAAAGGTAATAATGCAACACTTCCAAGGTTTACCCAGCCTTGGGTGTTGGCTCTCTCTCTTGGATCACTCAGTGTGGTAAGACAAACCTGCCAAATTGTGAAGCCCTACAGAGAAGTCCATGCAGTGAGGAACTCAACTCTGGACAACAGCCAAAGAGAAACTGAGGCCTACCAACAACCACATGAATGAGCTTGAAAGCAGATCCTTCCTACCTAGCAGTCTAAAGTAACTACAGTCCCAGTAGACAGCTTGACTACAATCTCATGAGACCATCAGCCAGAGCGACCCATCTAGGTTGTTTCCAAGTTCACACCCTTCAGAAACTACAAGAGTAAATGTTTGTTCTTTTAAGTTGTTTTGTTTTGGGGTATATTGTTACGCAGCAATTGATAACTAACATACCCAGCAAGGAAGAAGTTCAAACCATTTTAATTAGCTTTTTAAAAATATTATAAAAGTAACAATATATCCAGTAAAAAAAAATTCAAACAATGACTACTGTAAAGTGAAAAGTCCAGGTTCCCTTCTGCCCTGGTATCTGATATCCTACTTCCCAGTTGTAGCCAGAGCTAATGGTTTCTTGTGTATCTTTTGTATGCCTATCTATGTATATATAATGTGTATGTATATAAGCATACATTTATATTTTAAACACACTTTTCATACTGCAGTTCTGCAACCTGTCTATAACATACCTTAGATATCATTCTGTTAGCATAATTAATTTTCACTATTCTCCCAAGAAAATCTATATAGCATTTCATTGTACATCTATAACATTATTCACTAAGTCCCCATGGATGGATCCTTATTTCAGGGAGTGAACTAATTTATATCTATGAGATCAACTGGAGGTTCAAAATTTGTGCTTTTAACATTGACTATTATTGCCAAATACCTCTCCAAAAAAAAGTCTATCAACAATGCTTAAGGATGTCTCATCTCCCAACACTGAGTGACATTTTAATCTTCGCCAGTCAATAAATGAAAAAGGTTTTAATTTGCAATACCTAACTTCGAGTGATGCTGAGAATCTTTTCAAGTATTTTTTTCTCCTTTTGTGTCTTTATCTGTTACTTGCCTATTACCACAGGGTTGTGTTTTTTAAGTGTTCTTTTTTTCTCTCTTTTAAATATTTAATATATTTTATTTATTTTGCTATTACAGTTGTCCTTCCCCCTTTTGCCCCCCTCCATCCAGTACCCCATTCCCTCCAGCAACGCCTCCCTTAGTTCATGTCCATGAGTCGTGCATGTAAGTTCTTTGGCATCTCTATTTCCTTTGCTCTTAACATCCCTCTGTCTATTCTGTAACCACCAATGTGTACTTTTTCTTTATTCCTTTCACATCCAGAAAATTCACCATTTAATTAGCCTTCTGTCATTCTCAAATCATATTAATAAAGTTTTCTTTTCATTATTCCAACATGCCAATGTTAATTCATTAGTTTAAAGAATTACTCTTTTAAGTAATATGAATTGCAATGTTACCAAACACATGCAAAAGTACGTTTATACCAATACATATTTTTACACATATTTAAAGTACATACTGGATTTTGAAGAGTTAATACCAAAACATTTGAAATATGCCAATAGTTTACATAATTACTACATGTTAAATGATAGTATTTTAGATATTTTGTAGTAAGATTAAGCGTTTTTCTTCTTTAATACTTATTTTACTCTGGAATGCTATTTTTGTGAACTATATCACAGAAATGGTGTATTGCAGAAGTCACTTTTGTGCAAGTTGTCCTAAAGACAGTGCCAAACCAATAATAAAAATGAATTTGGTTTTTGAGTCAGATCCTCCCCTCTTCAATAGTACAACTCGACTTTATTTTAAGCCACTGGAACTACAACTTATTCTTTTTGGAGTTTTCCATCTTAAATGGTAGATTTATTTATTTAGGCTGTGCACAGGTCTTACTTCTTTCTATATCCTCTGTTTTTCCTCTACATGTGTTTTACAGGTTGAAGCTTTCAGAAATAATGACACTTGCAGTGCTCAGCTGGTCCCCAGAGTAGAAATTATTATGTCTACTAAGTTGAGGTAAAAATAAAAATCCCTGGGATTTAAATAATTTTGTAGAATAGTATTCTAGCTATCTTTTGAATTTGTGGTTGGCTTCCTATGTGGTCCTAAACCCCTGAACTATTTAAGAGTATGTTGAGGTAGAGACTAGGTTTGTTCACATTTCAATAATAAAAGTTTACTGTAGCATTCATTCCTTTTCCCAAGCATCCCCAGTTTGGGGGCCTTCATAGCTGGAAATGTATATTTCCATGATTTAGTTAAAAGGAATCTCATCTAATTCCCATGCTAAAAAAGAATATATATTGTCTATGTTTTAATTATATAGTTTAGTAGTTTGTAACTTCCATCAAAATTGGTCTTCATTCTCAGCATCTTTTCTAACCTATAAAGATTGACTGATTTCACAACACATCCATAACCAGTTGGTTGTTATTTAAAACATAAATTGCTAACAAAATCTATGTATCTTACACCCACAAATAAGCACATATTTTATAACAGTGAATCAGAAAGATAGCATGTCTTCTATGTAACATACATCCACATTTTCTTTTTTCTTCTTCCTTAACTGCATTAGTTTTCTGAGTAATTGCAAGAAACCTGATTTCCCCATATTGTGAAATGATTCCAATCTAAGAAAACTTACCCTGCAGTAATGCAGATATAAGTAATATACAAAATTGTACCTTATTTAGTAAAAGCTATTTATAACAAGATCACTTTAAAGCATTCATAAGTTAAAGTTCATTCTTATCCATTCAGCTGCCCTATGTCTTTTTTTTTTTTTGAATTCTCCCAAACATTTATTGTAGAGAAAATGCCCTATGTCTTTTGATTGGTGCATTTAATCCATTTACCTTTGTACCTGTGTTTCCATCTGTCTTTCTGTTTCTTCATCTTCTTAAAGCAGACTCTTTAGCATCTCTTGCAATGCTGGTTTGGTGGAGATGTATTCTTTTAGCTTTCTTTTGCCTGGGAAGCTCCTTATTTCATCTTCCATTTTGAATTAGAGCCTTGCTGGGTAGAGTATTCTTGGTTGCAGGCCTTTGTTTTTCATTGCTTGAAATATTTTTTAGCTATTCCCTTCTGGCTTATTGTGTTTCTGTGGAGAAATCAGCTGATAACCTTATGGGAGCCCCCTTGTATGTTATTAGTTGTTTCTCTCTTGTTGTTAGGATTCTCTCCTTGTATTTGAAATTTGCCATTTTCATTATGATGTGTCTTGGAGTGGGCCTATTTGGGTTCATCTTCCTTGGGACCCTCTGTGCTTCCTGAGTTTATGACATTTTTTTCTCCTCAAGTTAGGGAAGTTTTCTGTCATTACTTTTTCAACGAGGTTTTCTATCCCTTGCTCTTCCTTTTCTCCTTCTGGTATCCTTATGATATGGATGTT
Organism: Noctilio leporinus; assembly: GCA_004026585.1. Lineage (NCBI taxonomy): Eukaryota > Metazoa > Chordata > Mammalia > Chiroptera > Noctilionidae > Noctilio > Noctilio leporinus. The sequence continues at coordinate 17,788 of PVIW01006320.1, read as the reverse complement.
AGTATGTTTCATGTTGTCCTGCCACTCTCTTAAAACCTCTTCATCCTTTTTCAGTCTTTTTTCATTTTGTTGCACTGCCTGGGAATTTTCTTCTACACTGACCTCCACCTCAATGATCCAATCCTCTGCCTTCTCTGGCCTGCTTTTGATTCCTTCTACTGTGTTCTTCAATTCAGAAATGGTATTCTTCATTTTCTCCTGGCTCTTATTGGTATTTGTCTATGTCCTTTTTATGGACTTATTGATGGTGTCTATGTTCTTTTTAATGCTTGTGTAGTTCTCAGTAAGTTCCTTGTAGATTCCCTGGAGTTGTTTGTAGTTTTCTTTGAACTCGCTGAGCTCATTGAGCTTCTGTATCATCATTATTTTGAATTCCATGTCTGATAGGGTGCTTGCCTCTATTTCATTCTGCACTCTTCCTGGGGATTCCTCCTTTCCATTTGCTGAGGGTTTATTGCTTTGTCTCCCCATTTTAGGTGGCTCTTGTTTGTTTCTGCTTCTTGGATTGGTCTGCTTTGACTTACTGTCTTAGTGGTGTGACCTTCTGTGGTGTAGAGGTGCCCTTTATTTTACTTCCTGGCTCTGTACTTGGTGACACGTCAGCTCGTGTCCCAGTCTGGGCCTAGTCAACCAGTTGGAGACTACCAGACAGCCGCTGTCTTTGTCTCCTTTAGTTGTTAATCCAATCAGTCTGTGAGCAGTTGTTAGTTTTAGGCACCTCTGGGTGGGGCAGATGAATTCATCTGCTAATCCAATCAACCTGTGAACTGAGGTCGGGTTTAAGCACTGATAGGTGAGGCGGATTAACTCTATGAGTGGGGCTGTGACTTCCCCTCAGGCTCCCGTCCTTTGGAGAAGAGTGGTCTGCTTGCTGTATGGGGGATGGGTCTGCACTGGACACAGGGGCTACTCCCTCAACTCTCCCCCTAAAGCCACTGGCCCAAACCCTCCTTAAGTGTCTCTAGTCCACCGTGCCCTTCCTCTGCTGGAGACCACGGTAAGCGGGTGCCACTATATTGTCATGTGTGGTCCCTTTAAGAACTCAGTCTCTCTGTCAAGCCGGCTAAACCTGGCAGCATTTTGTTTTTCCCAGCTGGGTGCTGTTTTACTCTTAGCTGTATTGCTGTAGGCTGGGAAGCCCAGTTGAGGGTTTGGATCTCACCCTTCTCAGGTGGAATCCCCGCTGCTGAGATGTTTCTCCGTCCCTTCAGCTTCGACCAGTGGAAGTCCCGCCAGCCTCTCGCGTCTCCACACTTCCTACCAGTCACGTTGTGATGAATCGGCTCTTCTGTTCTGTCCCTGGTAATAGGACTTCTCACCAGTTGGTGTTCTGTTGGTTATTCCTGATGATTTCTCCTCAATTAAGTTGTAATTCCAATTTGGTGTTGGAAGGAGATTGGTGTAGCTCCATTTACTCCTCCGCCATCTTGGTTCTCTGTAAGTGTTCTCATATATTAAGAAATTTAACCTGTTATTTTTATATGCTATATATATTTTCCTATAGGTTACTGTCTTTTGTCTTTATCCATGATGTCTTTTGCTCTAGTACCTCAATTATGTAGTGAAATCTTTTATGCTTGATAAAATTTTAAATCATTCTTAGTAGGACCTTCTCTATTCCAGCATTAGAAAACTATATACCCGTTTTCCTCTGATGCTCTTAATACTTTCACATTTATACTTTTTAAAGATTTTATTGATTATAGGGTGTGCACAATAAAGAGGCAATAACTTTGTATCTCCCTATTTCACGTGCTTAATAATTTTGAAAAACTATGTTTCTAAGGTTATGATTTAACATCACTGCTTCAGATATAAAGTATTAAATTCTGAGAGCAACTGTCATGTCGAAGGAATTCAATGTTAGAGCAACCATAATTTCTGGACTGTATGCAGGGCCAACTCTAAGGAAATTGTGGACTTCAATAACACCCCTTTACGTACAGTTGACAACATGAAGAAGGAGTATGATGCTGATCCTGATGTCACCACACCAACAAGGAAAATGCAGAAGATACACAAAGAATGCACAAGTCCAGAAACTGTACACAGAATCCAGGAGACCATCAATGAAGGTCCAGGAAAGTCAATGTGCTCCACAGCAAGAGAACTGCAGATGTCAGATGCAAATTGGTTGCAAGATGATTGCTGAAGATATCAGATACAAATTGTACATTCTTAGAAGAGGCCAATTTATGACATAACAGACAAAGGAAAGGCACTTTGAAAAAGCAAGGAAACTGCTAACAAAATAGAAAAATCCCAAAGGAAAAACCCTCTGATTTTCTTCTCCAATAAGAATTCTCAGCAGGACCAGTCAACAGAAGAAACAACAGGTGGCTCTGTGAGAATCTTAATAAAGTTCCAATTTTCATGAAAATGAAATTTCCTGCTATAGTGATGGTGTTAGGTGTTATCAGCAATGCAGGAGATTATCATGACCCCTGCATTTGTTTACACAAGGCTTGAAGGTGACTGCTCATGTTTACCTTGACATTTTGAGAGAAGTGGTAGTAGTACCATGGATGAAGCAAGTCGCAAATGGACCTCATTTGATCTTCCAACAAGATGGTGCACCAGCACATAACACCAAAAAGGTGCAAGAATTTCTGAGTGTCAATGTTCCTGAATTCTGGTCAAAGGAAATCTGGCTGCCTAGTTCACCAGATGCAAATCCTTTAGACTATTATGTATGCAGCATTTATGAGAGAGAAGTTAATAAGCAACCTCATTCCAATAAAGAGGCTGTTAAAGCTAAGACTGAAAACATGATGATGATGTCCATGGATAAAGAAAAGTTAAAGCGTGCTCAAGATTCTGAAGTTGAATCGAGTCTATTATTAAAGCAAATGGAGACTTTTTTGAACAACTTAAAAAAATGATTATGACCCTGTATATACTACGTAGCCATAAAAGGGAACATTCGATTCCCCAGCCAGGGTACATAACAAGGTTGCAGGCCAGGTCTCCAGTCGGGTCTGTGGCTGGAGGCAGGTGAAAGGCAACTAACTATACATTGATGTCTCTCTTCCTCTCTGCCTCTCTCCCTTCCCCTCTTTCTAAAAATAATGAAATAAAATCTTAAAAAAATAAAAATAAAATAAAAATAAAAGGGAACAGATGATTAATTCATGCATGAATAAATGTAGCTAGGTGAAAAGAAAAGACCCAAAAGACTACGTATTGGCCCTAGCTGGGTAGCTCAGTTGGTCAGAGCATCATCCTGATATACCAAGGTTGTGGGTTCGATCTCCAGTCAGGGCACATAGAATAATCAACCAATGAAAGTAGAAAAACATATCGATGTTTCTTTCTCTCTCTCCCTACCTTTATCTCTTCCGCTTAAAAAAAAAATCAATAAAATAAAAATATAAATAAAATTGCATATTAAAAAAAGGCTACATCTTTTACAGTTCCACTTATATGATGTTCTAGGAAAGGTGGAATGACAGGGATGAAAAACAGATCAACGGTTGCAGGGTTTGGTGGAAAAGAGTGGATGGCTATAAGGGAACTACATGAGGATTTTTTTATGATGGTAAAACGGTACTGTAGTGGATACCTGACTACATGTATTTGCCAAGCCCACACACCACACACTACAAAGAATGCAAATTTATTATATGCCAATTTTTATTTAAAAAATCAACTAGGATTTCAAGAAAATCTAGGATGGAGAACAGACTGTGACAATCAGTATGGTAACCTACCTGAAAGATACTACGGTACAATGCCTACAGATGGAAGGCACAGCTATAATTAAAGACATGCTTATATATATGAGTTAGCATATATACATAGTACACATATCTCCTGCCCGCTTGGGGAGACTAGAAGCAGTGACACCCCATAGCAACAAGTACATCCAGGGCACAGTTCTTGGTTTCTAAATATCATGCCCCAACAAAAGATGTAGGACCCCTTTGACTAAGAGCTGATTCTAGTGCTAATGTAGGGCAAGATGAAGAACCTTTGTGCCAGAAAAGGAAAGTGCTCAAAAACCAAAAGGATGGGGGCAAAGTACATTGCAGCCACCCTGAAAAAGCCCCCAATGGTCAGCTGTTAACAATACAAGTAACAAATATAAATAATCACTGTATTAGATTATAATTCAAAGAATAAAATAAATATCCATGAGTCCATAATAATATAAATGACTGAATAAATTTTAAAATGGGAGACAAAGGACAAGCCTTCCCTAGAGGAAAATTTCAAATAATATACTATGTAGAAGGAATGAGGGGAAAAAAGGAAAATCAACACTAGAATTCTACACTAATAATTACTGCAGGCAAGAACCACTGAAACGGCCCTGGCTGGTCGCACAGTGGATAAGGCACCAGCCTGTGAACCCGAAGGTTGCTGGTTTGATTCCAGCCAGGGCACATCACCAGGTTGCAAGCCAGGTCTCCAGCCAGGTCTGTAGCTGGAGGCAGGTGAAAAACAACCATACATAGATGCCTCTCTCCCTTCCTGTCTCTCTCCCTTCTCCTATGGAAATAAAATCTTAAAGAAAAAAAAAAAAAAACACTGAAAAATAATAAAATTATGTAAAAATTTAAAAACTGTAATAGTAACTTCAAAGTTTCCTCCCCAAGAATATTTATTAATAACTGTGGTAATTTGAACACATACCCACAAATTATTGGATACACTCTAATCTAGGAAGTGGCGCTTAATTCCTTTTCTGTTAAATGTATACTTAAGTGACCTACTCCTAACAAATGCAGTAGTAAAAAGGGAAAAAAAAAAAGGTTAACTTTACAGTTGGGGAACATGGCTGGCAGTCCCACTTATGGACTGAATTTGCCACCTCAATTTCCTTTGGTAAAATCTTACTACCCCCTCCCAAGGCCCATCTCCTAATACAATAACATCAAATTGGGGCTTTAATTAGGTCATTAGGGTAGGATCCTCATGATGAACTTGATTTCCTCATAAAAGAGAAGAGATCTCTTTCCCCCACATGCATGAACTGAGGAAAAGCCATATGGGCACACAGAGAAAAGATAGCCATCTGCAAGCCAGCAAAAGGCTCTTCACCAGAACCCAGCCATGCTGGCATCCTGACCTTGGACTTTCAGTCTCCTAAAATGTCTATGGTGCCCTGGCTGGTGGCTCAGTTGATAGGTGCCAGCCTGCAAATCTAAATGTCACTGGTTTGGTTCCCAGTCAGGGCACTTAACCAAGTTACAAGCCAGGTCATTGGCTGGAGGCAGATAAAAGGCAACCATACACTGATATTTCTCTCCCTGTCTTCCTCTCTCCCTCCCTGTCCTTTTCTCTAAAAATAATGAAAAAATATATATTTTTAATTTTATTGTTGTTGTATTACATCCATCCCCTTTTTGCTCCCCTCTGTCTAAAATATTTTTTTTTTAAAAAGCAAAAGATAATGTTCCTTTCTTCCTCCCTCTCTGCCCTTCTCTCTAAAAAATAAAGAAGAAGAAGAAAAAGAAGAGGAGGAGGAAGTTGTCTATGGCAATGGGCCACCCAATCTATGGTATTTTGTCATAGCAGCCCAAGTTGACTAGGAAATCCCCTCTGTCAAGTGTCCATGGTTAACATGACTAATAAAATAAGTTAATGTCATGTAACTCCTGATATGAAGTGATACGAGCACTTTACCTCTGTGGTATTCTTACTAAAAATTCATGAACTCAGTCTAATCATCATCAAGCCCAAAGTGAGGGACTATCTACAAAATAACTAACCAGTCTTGCCAGGTCCTAAAAAATAAACAAATAAACAGAAAGACTAAGAAACTGTCACAGACCAGAGCAAACTAAAGAGAAAGACGTAAGAGGAAGATAGAAGACTTTAGAGGAAACTGTGTGAGGGTATTGCATTTTCTGTACTATTTTTGCATCACTTCCACAAATCTAAAACTATTGTGACATATGTTTTTAAAACGTCAGAAAAGAGCTGGAAATGAACCATTAAGTCAATTGTACAGCAGTTTTTTAGACAAATGACTAAAATCTTGCACTAAAGATAGTCAGTCAGATTATCCTAAAAAGCAAATCTGATTTTTACTTCCTTGTTTAAAACTTTCTAATGGTTTCTCTTGCTATCAAGAAAAAAAAATTCAAATTCTTTAGAGTGGCTTATAAGACAGGGGAAGGCACAATAATCTCTCCTCCATCCCACGTGTTCATGTCCTAACCCCTGGAACCTGTGAATATGTTAGGTTACATGGTACAGGGGAGTTAAGTTTGCAGATAGTATTAGGATTGTTAATCAGCTAATCTTAAAACAGGGAGACTATCCTCAATTATCCAGGTGAGCTCAATGTAATCACAAGAGTCCTTACAAGTGGAAGATGGAGATGTGACAGAAGACAACTCAGAGATGCAATGTTGCTGGCTTTGAAGATGGAAAGAGTGGATGGACCAAGTCAAGGAATGTGGGCAGTCTCTAAAAGCTGGAAAAGGCAAATAAATGGGTTCTGTCCTAGGCCTTCTAGAAGAAAATGTGGCCTGACACCTTCACTTTATTTAGCTGTTAGACTTCAAACTCATGAAAGATGAATTCATGTTGTTTTAAGCCACCAATTTGTTGTAATTTGCTACAGCTGAAAAGAAAACGATTGCAAAGACCCTTCACCATCTGACCCCTTCTTACCTCTCCTGCTTCATGGCTTACCATTCCTTCTTACAAAGATATAAGGCAACAGGTATGCCTTAATATACTGGCTACTGCAAATTCTTCACATGAGTCTGCCAAAGTTTGATCAATAAATGGAATGTAATTTTTGATGTCTATTGTTCTGGTAAAGTAACAGAAGGCTGACCTGGTAGGAAGAAGTGTAACTTAGCACATACACCAAAAAGCCACAGCACAATATTAGGTGAGAGCAGATGCCAGAGCTCTGCCTCAATGGGACACCTAAGGGGTTGATAAGGGCAGAATACAGTAAAGTTGTCATGTACAGGCTTCTAAGGGGGTCGATAAATATGGGATACTTTTCTAAAACTTGATTTTAAAAAATACATATGTTCAAAGTTTAATTCTTTCAAGAAGGCCACCAAAAATGTTAGCACTACAGTAGCCATGAGTATGAAAAGGCTGCACATCACTGGTGCACACACTTACCCGACTAAGTTGTTCTCGAAGCATGTCTGTTCACCTCTGATCCTTTACACAGGTTCTTCCCTCTACCTGGAACCTTCAAAAATTCCCTCTTCTCCCTTCATCTGACCAACTCTTACCCATTCTTCAGATGTGAGCTCAGATTTTCCTCTGGAAAACATTCTCTAACCCTGTAAGTGAATGTCTTCTTAATGCTGCATGTATAGCAGCGGTCCCCAACCTTTTTGGCACCAAGAATCAGTTTTTTGGAAGACAATTATTCCATGGACTGGGGTTGATGGGAGACAGGAGGAGGAGGGAAGTTGGGGATCCCTAATCTACAGTATTTTGAACCACTATAAGTTTTCACACGAACTGTAGTTGCCCAATTGTAAACCCTGGTAGTGAAAAACTTGAGTCTAATTTGCTTTCAGCTCTATCATATCCCTAAGGCTTAGCAGAATGCCTGGCTCATGAAAACCATTACTGTATTTGTGGGGGGAGCCTAGCAATAATCATCAAATACTTCTACACCAGGAATTTACCTTATGTAAATGTATTAACAAGGACTACATGATACTTAAAACAGAAAGAACACAGAACTGAAAGAGCTTTCACTAGGGTAATTTATACCCTAGTATTTTTACTTTGGCATTTTACACATTTTACTCAGTAGAAGTTCAAGTATAAAAAAATCCAAAACAAAAGGAAAGAAAAAACTCTATTTCATGACACCTAAGTGTTTTGACACTGCCACTTTTTTTCCCCCTAAATCTTACTAAGTGTACTGCAGCAGTTTCCTACTGCTACTGTGACAAATCACCGCAAACTTAGTGGCTTAAAACAACATAAATTTATTCTTTTACAGTCCTGGAGGTCAGAAGTTCAGATCAGTTTCACTGGGCTAATGTCAAGATGTCATGAGTAGCACTGATTCCTTTTAAGGCCCTAAGGAGAAAGTCCCCGTTCCTTGCCTTTTTTAGTGGCTACCTGAATTTCTGAGTTTATGGCTCTACCACGAAAGCAATTCACTCCAACCTCTGCTCCACTCTGGTTTCCCTCTAATAAGGCATGTTGTGATTTTTACCAAGCCCACCCAGATCTGGGATAATCTCTCAGAGCAAAATCCCAGCTGCTAAAGTTTCAGAGATTAGAATGGGGAAAAGTTGGGGGGTTGTATTATTCAGTCTACACACCATGCGTCAGTGGCATGTCTTCACACAACTGTATTATGACTTCCACTTCAGTGGAAGCAACTTTAAAAATATGTCAATTCTAAGATGCACCATGATTTCAGAGGTAAAAATGTAAAAAAGTCTAAAATCATTGAAAAAAATAATTTAATCATTTGTAAGCCTAACAGTGCCTCACAAAACAAAACAAAAAAACACTAAAAAAAGAAAAAGTCATGTTATATACACTCTCCGAAAGAATCCTAAAATCTTAGCCTTCAAATGAGGTACATCTGTATAAAAGAGGGAAGCAGATTATTCTAATGAATCTACTGTTACCAATCCCTCTTGAGAAGTTAAACAAAAAATGTTTAACAATCTATATACCTTTTCAATGGAGCTGCCTGGAGGCTAAAATTATCACAAAATCTATCCACATTTATATTGGCCTCAGCAGCAGAAATCCCCTTCCGGATTAAATTCCTATCAAAGGAAAACTGATTCCATTCCTACTTTAAGCCAACTTGACATGAATATAAAAATTTACAAAACAAGTATTTTATGGAATATTTAGGCACTGCACAAAAAATTTAATCATAGGCTTTCTTTAAACAAATGCATTTCCTCACTTCTACCACCACTTAACAGAGATGCAACATTTTAAATATCAAGAATATGTTTCATTAGCTTTTTCTTGACTCAAATGTCAATACTTATTTTTAAGTCAGATTAATGCTTTTCATTATCTTTAAAAGAATATCAAGGTCAGCAAAGTATAAGCTCCTCTATCCTGTATTTGGAGAGGCAGAAGCAGATCTAAGAATGTATTGAGTTGGCCAAAAAGTTCATTTAGTTTTTTCTGTACCATGGCTCTGGTAGTGCTTAGTTGTCTTTACCTTCACTTGAAACAATTTTGTTAGATAGTATTGTAACAGCTGTCACATCAGCATGCATTTTAAAAAATAGCAAAATTGGTGAATTTTTGTGCAGCCATTTTAATATTGAAGATGGAAGAAAATACTCAACATGTTTTGCATATTGTTTTATTATTTCAAGAAAGATACAAATGCAACTGAAATGCAGATTTGTGCAGTGTATGGAGAAGGTACTGTGACTGAACTGTGTCAAAAGTGGCTTGTGAAATTTCTTGGTATTACTGACATTTTGACCAAATAATTCTTAGTTGTTTGGCTGTCTTGTCTAGTGGAAGATGTTTAACAGCACCCCTGGCCTCTACCCATTAGAAACAAACAGTGGGAGATAGCTTACATACTCAAAATATCCAAATCAATCAAGTTATTGGTGAAATGAAAAATGTGTCTTTAGTTTACAGAAAACACTAAACAGACTTTTTGGCCAAACCAATAATTCATTCATCACTGAATTATCAAGAAGGGGTTAATTATTTAATCAGTATACATTTTAACAACCATCCGTGATAAAATACTAAAATACTTCTGAACCAGCTGGTAAACAGCCAGGCCTGACTGACCCTGCTTCTCTGTTATACCCTACCATGCTGGCCCATTAAGGTCCCCAGGCCCCTAAGACCTCCTCATGATCCAGCAACTAAAGGACTGATGCCTGGCATGTTACAGGCTTCAAGAATCTTGCTCTAGTGTCAAGGCTGGTATCCACTCAGTACGTGTATTACTGATTATTGAATTTTTTGAAATGCGCTACCCCAGCCAGAGAAGTATCAATCATATTGCTAAAGTACAGATGTTTTTAAAAGCATAAAAAATATGTAGGTACACAAGTAAAAACACACCAATGAAAAAAACCTGCAATTAGAAATCTGGGTGATTTCAAAAAATGGTAAGTCACAATCACATCTAGATACCTTGGATTATTCTTTCTAATGGAAGGCTAATAATTACAAAGGTAATTGTCGCAATCACTGCTGGCAGACAAGAGTCTACAGACAGCCTATGCAACTATTTGGATGAAATCACACTGCATTAAGTATAGCTTTCCCTGCAATGCTACATGCCAGGGACAATACTACTTGCTTTTCTATAAATCATTTTATATAACTCTCACAACAATCTTGTGAAGAAGTATCACTGTTGCCATTTTAGAGACAAATAAGCAGGGGCAAGAAAGCCCATTAATTTATACAAATTCAAAAGGCTGATAAGTAGTGAAGAAACCAGGCACTGCAGGTTCCAAAGCTCATTTCACAATACTTGTTTCTCAGAAATACTAGAAAAACAAGCAAGTTAAGACTTGGCGACTGGCTATGCAAAGCATTTTCTATACCCTCTCCCCTCCTTACTACGTTCTGCTTTTGCTCAGTTCTTAAAATAAGCAGTGTTTAGCACACAACTTTAGAAAACTTCCAGCAAGCCAGCTAGCTGAGGTAGATGGCCTATTTAAAGGAAACCTCTAGAGAGTAGATTAGTGGGAGGAAGGGAGAGCTGGACAGTGTTAAAATAACAAAAAGACTAAAATAGTGATTGAGCCTTAAATACAAGAAAGGGGTAGGGAGAGGTGGCCATACACACATTCTTTCAGCGGCCAGTTTTCAAAAGCAGCAATAAATAGGAAGTCAAGTTCACCTGTTCAATTGATTGCCTACTGCATGCTTCCACTGGGAGTATGATGAGGAAAACTCATGTCTCTGCCATCTGAAGAATTTATATCCTGATGTTCTGAAGGAAACTGAATGAAGGGACTCTCCTATGCTAAGCACCGGGTACTCTAAAACAGTGTCTCATTTAATGCAATCCCCTCAACCCAACAAGAAAGCTCAGAGATGTTATAATTTTCTCCAGGCTGACTCAAAGCCTGTAACTTTTTCACTAGCTCACACATTCTTATAATTCGGAGTATGCCTAGCCCATCGGAAACAATGCCTTCCCCAGCACTGAATATAACATGATTTGTTCTAACATAGTACTGACTGAAGATGGCTCTCATTTCTAGGAAAGTCCATTGAAGATTGATTCAAAATCTGTTCTGTTTCACTATTTTTATAATCTAACACTTGAGGGGTCATAGGTGAAATTAGAAAGATGAAGTTAGCTGAAATGCTGGGACCAGTGGCAATCAAAGATGTTTACAAGAATTATTACAGATATAACCCCAGAAATCTGTGGAAGAAAAGGTATGGGAATGAAAAGACACTGCAAATATATATATAGCAACCCCAAAAAAGATTAAACGTAAACAAAAGATACTTGTTTATATATGGAGTGAACATTTTTTAAGACCCTTGAGGTAGCTATTAATAAACTTATAAGAAAATTATGTATCCAGATGATTACCTAATACCATGGCAATACCTTCAAGAGGGGACCCAATGCTCTTGTTAACTCTAAAGACTAGAAACCTGAGACACAGGTAGATGTCTCTGACAAAAGGAACTTACCTCACACTCTAGGGAGATTTGTATCATTTTAAATTTTGCATGTGTTCTCGATGTTGAAGGGTTTCCTATAACTGACCAGATACTACCGCTGAGCAAACAGGATTCTTATTTATATCTTCCACAATGAATTCAAATAATTCCATTATCTCATCTTTGTTTCATTACTGACAATTAAAATGATAAACTGCCAGTATTATTCTTGGAAAAGGTATATGGGAGGAAGAAATGAGCATCATTTGCTTCCTAAAAAGTAGAATTAAACAGTGGTGGTTTATTGTTAAATCTGGTTGTCCCACCTCAAAATTTTAAAGACTCCTTTCAATTCAAGTCAACTGTACAAATTCTGGAATTACATGGTTATTACCAGGATTATAAATTTCACTCAATCTTCCCGTTTGAGGACTTAGCTTTGAAAGGATTCTTAAAAGGTGGAGCAAGACTAAAAGTTGAAAAAAAATTCATCTAATATTTCATATGGAAATACAAATAATTCTAAAAGCCCATATTCTGCTCAATGAAAAACTATAAAGTACAGAACTATAACTCCAAGGAAGAAAGTTTAAGAGAAATATTTCATAGATTCAAAGAAGTCAACTTTTATTTTCAAACAGGTGGGAAAAGCATGCTTAGTAGTTAAACTTGGAAAACAAGTAAAGGTTATGTCTCAATTTTCTGCCTCTCTATTCTCTATATTTCCAATGTCAGAGTTCTGAAAGGAGACTTTTAAGGAGAGGTAGAGATCTGGACTTAGAATTAGGACAAAAATTAGACTTCATAAAATGAACGCTTAAATGAACACCTAGAATTTGTTCAAGACCCTGAAGATACAGCACTGAAGAAGAGAGAGACAAAACCACTACCCTTGTGCAACAAGAGACAAACTGCTTCCTTCATGCAAGTTACACAGGAAAAACACCCACCAACCTTTCTGTGTCATGATTTTAATCTGCAAATTTAGGGAAGTGGACTAGGTGTTTTTCAGATTGCATTCCAAAAACACATGGACTTCCACCTCTATTTTTAACCACAACAGCTCTGCTTTTCATTGCTTTTTCAGTCAGGGCTCTACACGCTATTTCCTTTGGGAAAACAAATCTGTTTTAAAAGGTTTGATAACCAGTGAAGTGCCTCTAGGTACCATTCCAGGGTTACAATTGTTTTCTATGATGTTTCATACTCATACTTCTGACCCATTTGTTTTTCACCAAGCCTGAAACTCCATAGAGATATACAGTATATAAAAAGGCAAACTAGCTTGTGTAGGGCAAATCAGAAATCACAAACACAATGAACTGCTTAATCATTATCTATGGATGCCAATACCAAGTAGCAAAAACTAGTTTTTTCTAAGATTAGCAAACAAAACAAAAAGATTGGATCTTGTTATTTCTCTGCTTAAAGTACTTTCTTCCACAAGAATGACAACAAAAAAATTGGCCCTAGTTCTTTATCTTAATTTCAAATTCTGCAGAATGACATTTAAGGTCTTTCTGCAACCTGGTCATATATCTTTAAACTTCAGTGCCTTGGGCTTTTCCTACTACCCAGCAACCATTTTGCTTCCAGGATGCTTAGTTTCTAGCCCTGGCTGGTGGAACTGTGGATAAGGCACCAGCCTGTGAACCCAAAGGTCGCTGGTTCAATTCCCCAGCCAGGGCACAGAATCAGATTGCAAGCCAGGCCTCCAGCGAGGGCCTTAGCTGGAGGCAGGTGAAAGGCAACCATACATTGATGTTTCTATCCCTTTCTTCTTCCCCTCCCTGCCTTTCTCTCTAAAAAATAGTAAATAAAATCTTCAAAAAAATTTTTAATTGTTTATTAGCCCTGGCTGGTGTAGCTCAGTGGATTGAGCACCAACCTACAAACCAACGGGTCATGGGTTTGATTCCCAGTCAGAGCACATGCCTGGATTTCGGCCAGGTCCCCAATAGGGGGCATGTGAGAGACAACCACACATTGATGTTTCTCTCCCTCTTTCTCCCTAAAATAAAATAAAATCTTTTTAAAAAGTTAATCAGTTGTTAGCCACTGCCACCCCAATAAATTCAATAAAAAGTTTTAATTGGCCCTGGCTGGTAGCACAGTGGATAGGCGTCGGCCTGCGAACCCAAAGGTCGCAGGTTTGGTTCCCCAGCCAGGGCACATGACCAGGTTGCAAACCAGGTCTCCAGTCAGGTCTGTGGCTGGAGGCAGGTGAAACGCAACCATACATTGATGTCTCTCTCCCTCTCTGCCTCTCTCCCTTCCCCCCTTTCTGAAAATAATGAAATAAAATCTTAAAAAAAAAAGTTTTAATTGTTCATTAAGACAATAATGTATATTCATAAAATCAAGAAAAGTCACTATTACATGGGTTTACATTATTCTAAAAGACTTGGAATCACTTCTTAAATTATCATGTTCCAGTTCCTTCATACACAAAGCTATTTTAAAAACAAAAATAAGAATTTATATTAAGTTTACAGGAGGAAAAAACTGCTCACAAATATCTTCATGCATATCCCAGACAGCAGTACAAAACCTACAACACTATTCACATTCAAACCCATTAAAGAGCAACTAATGGAATTAAAGCACAAAATAGTAATAATGGCTGATTCAAAAATACTAAGGTTAAGCCATCATCTTTGACTTACGAAAAACAAAAATCCAACCTCTAATTCCCAGGATACATGATAAACTTCATGTTCGAAAAGCTTCTGTTGTCAAAATTAGAGGCTGAACTGATTTCCAAAGCCCTGCAAATTTTCACTAACAACTTGAATGAAATAGGTCAACGATTCTTGAAGAGTAGCAGCGTAGCTTTGTTCTCTTACAAACACAGGACAGATGCCTGTCTAAAGTTTTCAGTCAATTACTTGGGAGGCTTCTCTTCTGAAATATTACCAAGTCTATAAAGAGAGCCCCGCCTTCCCCTGCCCCACCCATGAACATTCCATATCTCAAGACTAGGGAATGGATATCCTAGACATGACCATTCTTCGCCTGCACCTCCCGCATACTCACCGCCTACTACCTCATTGTGCCCGCGGCTTCCACGCGGCGTCGGCTGCTGCCTGTAAGAAGGCCTGGCCCGCAAGCAGGGCCAACTCCGGCACGTTTTCATAGTTCTCAAAGTGAACCTGGGGGGCGGGGGCGCCCAACCTACAGGCATTCATTTCAACTCGTTTGACACCTGCTCGCTTTCAAACAGAACGATGAGCGACCTCCAACCTCCCGAGCAGCAAGGACTGATCCGGAGGCCAAACTGGGTCAGGGTTACAGTTACTTAGGGGGCATATTTACACCCTTTTGTCCACAAACTTGAGCGCTGACTGCAGCTCCTTTCATAGCAACGTGCTTGCCAGGCTGCAGAAATCAGAGTTTGCCTGAGTCCGGACGGGCACGGCCCCCCGAGCTCGGCGCCGCCCCAGCCTTCCCCAGACCACGCTCGCGGCGGCCCGGGCTCCCGGCCGAGTCTCTCCAGGCAAGGGTCGCTCTGGGCCACTCGCGGGGCCGGGACAGGAATCCAAGGAACGCTGGCCCCCGCCGGCCGCCGGTTTCGGGCCTAGGGTCACATTACGTAAACAGCCCCCGCCCGGCTTTCCCGGGCGGCCCCTCCCCAGCGCAGGGCGCCCCTCCCGCGCCGGCCTGGCTCCCGCCCCGCCGAAGCCCCAAGTCCTTCAGCCCCGGCCGACCCTCCTCGCCTTAGGCCAGAGAACCGGTCGCGCAGGCCACCCAGCCACCCTAGGCCCCGCGCCCCGCAGGACCACCCGCCTTACCGTTCTGCTGGTGCGGCGCCGGGCCGGCACCCGGGCCCGCGGCGGCTCCTGAGGCGGCGGCTCCCCCAAGCTTGGGCTGGATGCGGGCGCTGGCGACCGGTTGAGGGGACCCGGCGGGGCCCGACATGACGGCACTGCTGGCGCGGCGGCTCCGCTGCGGGGAGATGGGCGGAGAGAAGGGAAGGCGGGGCCGCAGGGGCGAGAGGAAGAGGAAGGAAGCGCAGGCGTCACCGAGGGAGTCACCCGGCCGGTCCTAGCTCCCCAGCCACGACCTGCTAGCCAGCCGGGGAGGCGGGGACCGTGGCCGACCACGCCTGGCCTGAGCCGCAACCCGCCAGACTCCCAACCAGGGTGGCTCCGTGGGCTCAGCCCCCGCCCGGTCGCCGCCACGCCCCCTACAGGCCGGAGCCCGCGAGCTCACCCCGGCAGAGGCGGGCAAATCTGGGCCTCACACCGGCCGCAGGCTGGAGGATGGAGCTCGATAGGGCCAGGGGCCTTGGGGGAGCTATATCCGGGGCGGAGGCCGGCTGCGGGGTGACATCCGGAGCCGACGGGCCGACCCCGCCCACCCGGGTTGACCCCGCCCACCTTGCCTCCAAAGGGCTGCGCTAGGTTTGATGAACGCAAGTCTCCGTAAGAATAGCATTATTCAAAACTTTCCCCACTGACTTAAATCTAGGGAAAGGGAAGGGGGAAAGGGATATGGGAAACTAGAAGACAAACTTTTATCTTCCTTTTTGGTATTCAGAAGATGTGAAATCTAAAGCCAGACCTCGGCTTGCTTTGTCTACACTAGTGAAATCTTTGAATCTTTGACTAGTCCTGCATGCTAACCGGCATGCAGGGATCACATTACCCAAGTGGTTTTGCAGTCTTGGAATCTTAGTGTGAGCCACCATTATTCTGTATTAGAAATGAGATTGCTCGGAAACATTGAATTCACAATGGGATCTGGCCGAATGATAACCTCTGGAATGATAAGTCTAATTTACTGAATGATTATGCAAAACACAAAGTGTGTTGATCATTTTAGAATAATGCAAAGGTTCCCTTTGGTTGAGTTACAAAAGGACTTCAACGATTGGATTTGTGCTTTTGAGTTTTAGGATTCCTACAATACATCATGGGCCATGCACAAAAAGGGGCGAGCCCTGTAGCACAAGCTTTCCAGATTCAGAGGAACCTAAGTTTGCATGAGACAAAGATCACACTCTGCTTCATCAAGATCACACAATACTTTCCAGGAGTCCTTTGAGAAAATGGTTTAGAAAAAAACTCTGAATTAAGGGCCCACCATATGTGCATAAAGGAGTAACTGGACCATTGGCTTTCTGCCCTTGGAATATATATCCTTCTTGGTGTAAGAAGATCATTTTAATTAGAAGTATGTGGAGGGACAGTGAATCCCATCTCTTTTGGAAAGACTCCTAAAGAGAAGGACTGAGATGGCATTCTTTAATAGATCTTCCCCACAATCTGTCACCTCAACTGCTTCCACTAGTCCGCTAATTGGCCCTCATATTTTTATGTTTATGAAAAACTTTTGTATAAGAGATCCCACAACCTTTATGAAAATGTTATTTCCCTCTATTGCTTTCCATCCCATACTACCTTCAGTGAAGAAAAGGAGGAAAAGGATAAAGGATTGAATGTTTACCACACGTACCAGGCACTGCGCTGCGCTAGTCACTTTCAGTATTTTTTTCCATTTAGTCCTCACAATAACTCTGGGATTTTTTTTTTTCTTATCTTCATTTTATCTGTGAGAAAACTAAGGCTTATAGAGTTTAAGTAATCTTAGTAAAAATCATGAACCTGTAATAGTAGAACAAGAGATCAAACCAAGGTCTATTTAGCTCCAAAACCTTTGCTCAATTCACTACAAACTATAGTAGGTCAATTTATATCTTCATAATGCTATGCTAATTACGATGTACTGTTTTGCTGCAAAGGATTTACAGTTTTACATAGTTACCATATGGTCCAGTATTCTTCAGAATGGTGGATCTCAGAGTGTTTGAAATGCAAATTCTCAGGTGCCACTCCAGAGCTACTGAATACTGGAGGTGGGTGGGACCCAACAGCAAGCTCTCCAGAGGATTCTGATCCACTGGAAAAATTGAGAACCATTGCTTTTGAATAGCAAAGTTAAGCTCAATTTATATGTGTACACACACACACACACACACACACACACACACACACATATCTGTCTTTTTGTTCGGGATGTCTCTCCAATCTTCTGCCAATCATTAAATGTGATAGTTTGTAAATGTGCAATTAAAGTGCGAGGAATGCCAAATATGATAGTTCCTGTGCCAGTTCTGATTGAAAGGCAGTGTAGAGGCAAATGCCAAAGCCATGTCTATGTTCAGTGGGAAAGAGTGCAATCTTTTTTTTTTTTTTTTTTA